>JAQZBX010011170.1:0-43174 GCA_029593785.1 Cabassous unicinctus | reverse complement strand
GGGGCATGGTCACAGTGGGTAGACAATCACTCAATAAATGAGGTAATACTGAATTCCCAGCTGGGAGAGCTCTGCCACATTCTCCAAGGGAGCAGCAACAGTCCCCCAAGTGCAGGGGCAGTGTCTGGCAAAGGAGGAGGGTCCATTGATGGGTTCTTGTTATTGATGACTAGTCTTATGAGTCTTTGCTCTTGTAATTGAAACTTAGCCTACTATTATGGGGTGCCTAAGGGTTGCCACCTGAGAGCTTCCTTGTTGCTCAAATATGGCCTCTCTCTAAGCCAAACTCACCATATGAATGCATTACCTTCCCCCCAGCGTGGGACATGACACCCAGGGATGAACCTCCCTGGCAACGAGTGCCAACTGGCAATATGACTGGAAAAAGACCTTGAATAAAAGGGGGAAAGATAAAGAAAATGAGTTCATGTGGCTAAGAGACTTCAAAGAGAGTCGGGAGGTCATCCCAGAGGTAACGCTTATGCACACCTCAGTAGGATCTCATAGAACACCAAAGTGGATATCATCCCACACAGAGGGGCTCCTGAGGGCTCTGGAGACACCCAGATCCTATATAAGGGGGAATAGTTCCAGAAATTGATGCCCTCTCAGTGGGCTCTACTTTGGAATCTGTGCTCCTGAGAGTGATAGAGTTGGACTCAAATAAGTCCTCCCTGCACATGGTCCATCAGTCCATTCTATTCAAACCTGTATGTGATCCTGGAGTTTGTAGGTGTACTTACAGAGACTGGAGCCTCAGGCCTGCCCATATGCCAGCTTTGCTGGAATCTCAGTGGAACTGCAACTCCTACTCTACAGCTCAATGGACTCACCCAAGTCACTTGGTGAGGAGACGATGATGGACAATGGCCATCCCAGGGAATGGAGAGGGTCTGCAGCTGCAGGCAGGATAATCTCATCCACCATATCCATGGGATATATGCTCCCTCTCACTTGGAGGTGGAGTGGACATCACCATCCCAAACTCCTCAGGATTGGGGGAAGAGCTATAGACTAGAGTGGACTTAATGGTATTCTGTTGTAGACATAATGTGATTCAAACAATGGAAGAAAATACAACAGTGAGGTGGAGCCAGTGTCCACTGGTCGCTTTTGGGGCAGGGAAGGGAAAAGCAGTTGTAATACAGGTGCTTTTTCAGGACTTGGGAATTATCCTGAGTGACATTACAACGATAGATATAGGGCATTTTACATCAGCATATAACATGCAGAACTGTGTGGGAGAGAGTGGGGTCTACAATGTGAACTATGGTCCATGCTTAGTGACAAAGCCCCAGGATGTGTATATCCATTGCAGGTGATGTGCCACACTAATGAAAGATGTTTACGTGGGATGTTATTGGAGGTGTGGGAGGTGGGGAACATGGAAATCCCTGTAATTTTTGTGTAACATTTATGTAATCTAAGCATCTTTTAAAATATATATATATATATAAAGTACAATGTAAAGTATAATCCATCCTTAGTGGCAAAGCTCCAAAATGTGTTTATCCATTGCAATGAATGTACCACAGTAATGAAAGAAGTTGTTAATATGGGGGAAAGTGGGAGGTGGGGGGAGTGGGGCATATGGGAATAAGTTATTTTTTTATGTAGCATTTTATGTAATCTAAGTATCTTTTAAAAATAAATAAAAAATATATTAAAAAAAAAAGAACTTTATAACACCTATAACAATATAAGCACTAATTACATCATGGTGCCCCAGCACACAAAGCCGGTGCCATTCTGCCTGGTGGCAAAGTTGTGCCATTGAAAGGACTAGAGACTAAGAGAGAAAAGTTTTCTTGGAGGAGATTATAGTAAATTTGAGTTTTACACGCAGTGGCTAAAGTGAAGCATGTAATTGGTGATGTCTAATTGGCAGTTGAAAATCTTTTCAAGTAGGCAGTTTTACATAATAAGATTTTTCTCTGTTTATTGCTGCTATAAATTAGTATCAATTTATTTAGTCTATTTAGCTACTGGATCTATCATAACAAAAAAAAAGAGAATTGTTTGAAACAGATAGGTATTTTTTTCAGCACTTTTCCCTGCTGAAATTAGACATGTTGATCATTGGCATCATCAGGGAGATACATCATTGTACGTGTAACAGAGGTTTTGCCCTATAGGATGGGTTTCTGCTTAGTGGGTAGCAACATACACTTACTGATCCTATGGCAAATGGCTGGACAATGTTCATAAAAGTATGCCAAAATGAACCACAGTATCACCAACACAAACGATTCAATACCCTGAGAAACAAATACTGATTCCTACAGCTATGCAGATTATATAGTGGTCCATTTGGGTCATTATGGTCAAAGTAATTAATTGAACCCATGGTTGGATGACTTGCATCTAATAATGTAATAATATTTTCATAATGTTAAAATAGGAAAAGATTAATTGAACTATACCTCCTCTGTACTGACATACTCCAAATGTTCTTTTTCTTTTTTTCCTCTTCCTCCTTCATTTTTATTTTTATTTTTTATTTTTAAAACAATCTGTTGCATAGTCACAAGGAAATGAACAGGAACATGTGGACACTGGTTCTGTCATGTCACAGGATTAAAATATTGGATTGGTAAATATTTAAGGCATTATTATTCTACACTAGTGTGTCTCAACTGAGAAGTTTGCACTTACTTCCATTTTAAAACTATTGATTTAATCCAAACCAGTCATATTAAAATGAAGACCCCAAAAGATTAGTTTATTTGCCCAAGATTATATAGCTGGTTAGTCGTGGACTTGAGTCCATTTCTCCTGTCCTATAAGGTATCCTTCATTTCACATTGTTACCTTAGGTCATTCTATATACCCTTGGCCTTTGTCAACCAAAACTAAACATGTTAAAACAGGATGATCTCTGTCGTCCCTGCCATCTTGAAGATTCTATCAATCTATGAGTTATGTGGCTATGTGGGAGTATATATGTGTACATGGGGATGGTATTTGGCTTCAACCCTTTTTTCCCTTTTACCTTAACTGTAAAGCAAACAAGGAAATAAAGAAATAGAATATAATTTTAATCTAGTATACATATGAAAATTGGACTTCCTCTGGTCCGAAGAGTGACTTCTTGGGTCATCTTGCATGTCACTGCAGATACCATGTGGCTGGGTTTTGCAGCTAGTATAGCCTACCACTTTTCATCTTCCACCTGACTTCTCCACCAGGATTTTCAGTTAACAAAATACACACACTGGTAAAACGTTGCACTTGTTTCCAGAGCACTCATTCTGTAAATAGCTGTTAGAGTGATCATTCCTACTTCATGAGCGTAAGCTTAAAGTTTCTTTATACAAATTAAATAGCTTTTTAAATGGCTGCCTTGCCTCTCTCAAATGGATGATAAAGATCTCATCTTCCTTTCTGTCTTGTCAGGCCTGATAGAAGCTTTGGGAAGCCTTGTAAAGTAGTCTCTCTTTTATACCTTTCTCAGCATCAGGGCTTATATTCCCTGTCATACAAGGGAGGCTCCTATTCAATATACTCTCCAATTTTGGGGGGGTAAAAAAGCTGTCAGGAGCTGAGTTGCTTTCCTGTGGCCAAAAGGTAATTCTTGGCTAATTCCTGGCCTCTGGTTCTAAATTTTCTGGGCACAGCAGGTCACTATGGGCTATCTTGCCTTGTAAGAAGGTCTTTGGGTACATGCACCTTCCTAGTTATCCCCTGAGCCAAAGAATATGGCAAGAATTATTAGGAACAAAGGTACTCCTTAAACACCAAGTATTATAATCTTTGTACAAAGCAACAGGAACTCCAATATCTGAGGGGGAAAATAAAACTAGACGTGTGATCCTTGAATATCTAGAAATCATTCTTTAAACAAGATCCCATTGTTGATTTTACAAACCTAGGAAAATAATTGAGTATGGTTTATACAAGTAGAAACCAAATTTGCAAAAATATTAGTAATTCTATTTACCCCACATTGTTCAACACACACTAACTCACAGAGAGAGAGAGAGAGAGAGAGAGTTTAAGATTGAAAAAACAAACACAAGAAACCCCAAAGCAAGAAAATGTTGCTTCAAATACACTTATTTTTTGGTTCAAGACAATAACTATGGCTATCAGTACAGGCTACTTGGGAGCTTCAAAAGCATCAATCAATTTCATAGTTAGCAGCATTGCCTTTCTTCGGGGAACACTTTGTATGGGGTAGAATGCGCCCCTGTCCTCACCAGGGCAGACAAAGGGAACCATAGAGAGAAAGAGAGCAATGTTTGCCTGTTCTCCATGGAAGGGCAGCAGCAAAGGGGAGAATTAGTCAGTGATCACTCCTCCACCAGTGTCCCAGATGACTCTTAAGGTTTTGCCTCTTATTTGTCTTTTTCCTTCAAACTTGTATTATTTGCATAGATAGGCAAGAAGGTGCCTCTAACATTCCCCAAAAGCTGGACAATTAAACTGGCTTTTCAAGAACTACCTGAATCTACTTCCTCTGGATTAGATTTTCAGGTTTGGGATCTGAAATTTGAAAGTAAAGGAAAATCTTAATGCAAGAAATCTTTGTAAATCACTTTTTTTCCTTTTTTTTCTCTTCTCTCCCTACCTTTTTTTCCTTCTCCCATTTTATGGAAAGAGGAATTATGTGAATAAGTACGGAATATATACAGTAATAGCATTATCTGTTGTTTGCCTTTATTTGCTCATTCATTTAACAAATATTCATTAAATGTATTTATATGTTAGCTAAGTGCTGGGTTTATGTATGATATTGAACAAAATAAACAATGTCTTAGTGGGTTAGACAGACTTTAAATCAAATAAATATTTGCTTGGCAAGAAAATAACCAGGGTACCTAATTTAGACTGGATGGTTAGGGAAGGGTTCTCTGAGGAAGTGATACATTGTGACAAATTGCTGTCCTAAGTCTTATGACACAAAAATATCTCTCAACATACATGTCTTCAAAATAAATATAATGGAAAGGTGTGAACATTTCTAAGTCTTGTAAGGGGAGGTATTCATTTTTCCAGGATTGACACCAATTTCATCTAGCAAAGTTGCAATTTCTAGTATCTTGAGAGAAGACCACAAACAAAAATACTTCATTATAAGATGTCAGTGGGATGTACAAACAAAGGGACATGGTAATGACAAAAGCAGTGGGCCAGATGTACTTACCTTTAGATGGGAAAGAAAATGATTTAAAACCTCAATATGAATGAGAGAGGGAATCTGCTTAGTAGTATGGACAGACTCAAACCTTTCTTTGTTTACACCTTTGTTGTTGTAAAGGGGGCAAAGACATAAAAGCATGAAGTAGTTTTTATAGACACTGATTCAGTTAAATTTTAGGACTTTATTATAAATCCATAAAATACAGTCTACTCAAAGTAGGCCCACCTTGCACCCACCGCCAATGAAACACTGAACTAACAAGATATCTCACATTTATAACTAGCTTTCCAGTGTATAAAATGATTCCACATACATTGACATCCCAACTTATTCTCAAAACAAACCTAAGTAGGTAATATTATTATCCCCCATTTAGAAGAAGCAGAGTTTAAGTGGTGTCTCATTGTCAAACAGTGAGTGGGGAAGCCAAGTTTCAAAGTTTCAACACCAAAACCAGTATTATTGCTGCTGTATCATGCTACCAACCTTTATTGCAACTCATAAAGACTCTGAGGCTGCCCCAAGAGGAGTGACAGATGAAGGTTTCATTTTCACACAGTAAAATGTCAGTAAGACCATCACACTTTATGCCCTGTCACTTCATGGAGTCCAAGGGGTCAGAACCTCTCCTCAACCTAGTTCGCTTCAGCGCATTATCGGATGTCACATTCAGAAGCAGAAGGGCAAATAAATGCTAACTTTTAACATGGTTTTGAGGCACTTCATGAATAGTGCCTGCAAAGGCAAATTTGGCTCATGTGAGACCCACAACCTCAAAGATTCAGTAATGCCATAACTGTCTTTCATAAAGAAGAATGTGGAAGAAAGAGGAGAGAGGTCCCTAAATAAAGTGAGAGCAATACTTAGTGAAAAGGGCTCTTCAGGAATCTGATTTGCTTATTAAAGAAGATCTAAAATCCCTCTGAAAAGGGGTGTGTGTGTATGTGTCCCAATAATTTCAACAATTAAAGACAACTAAGTTTCTGCTAAATAAAATAAAATGGCTGTCTGAATTGGGTGTTGCAGGAAGAAGATCCTTTCTAGAAGGGTTTATCCAAAAGACAAAAACAATTGATCTGCAGGGTTTTCCCAGAAAATGGAACACACCCTACAGGGTTACCGATAAACTAGTTTTGGTCCAGTAGAGATAGCGTCCCAGAATGGACAACCATACCAAACTAATCAATGTATACCTGTTCCCTATGTAAAAATGGAAACTTAATGTTAGCCAATGAGAATATTTCCTCACTTCCTTCCTTCCATGTTCACCCCATATGACCTTCTCCTTTTCACTCTCAGCAGAATATGCTTCAGATTTCTGAATGGGATTCTGTTCAATTCATGAATTACTCAATAAAGCTGTGAGATCCTAAATTGCATGAAAAGTTTTTCTTTTCACTGCTCTCAAGCTGCTGCTTCTAGTACTACTAGTAAAGGCAGTGTGGAGAATAGAAATTTTGACTTATTTTTTCTCCATTGTTTTGAAATAATTCCACTTGAGGCAATTTAAGCATCCTTGAATTAGTTTACATCTATGAATATTTAGGTAGAATATAGCTAATTTCTAATTATAAGAAAAAATGTTTTCTAAAATCACAATAACTGTGTAACCAAAATCTTTGGTTGGTTCAAGCAATCATTTTAAATCTGTTTCTCATCTTCTTTCTCCTATTAAGGGCTAGAAAGACAGATGCTGGGAGTAGCCACGTGAGCCAGACCTAGCCAATGAAACATGAGGAGGTATAATGGGGGCTTCTGGGAAAGGTTTCCTTTTACTGTTGAAGAGATGGTTGTTGACTTTCAATTCTCCCTTATTCTTGCCTTTAATTTGGCCATGAGGCTCAGAGTTAAAGCAGCCTTTTTCTGACCATGAGTATCAGGTCATGAGGATAAAGAGCTAAAAATCTACAGAGGCCATGGAAGAAAGAAAGAGCCTGAGCCTTGGGTGGCATTAATAATCAGCTGAACTAACACCAGCAATTGGCTACCTCCAGCCTTCCCATTATGTGAGAAAATGAATCCCTATTTGTTTAAGCCAATGTTTATTCCTATAATGTGCAGCTAAAAGTGTCCAACGGATAACACTGCATAACTTTGTGCTACTTAATGGGTGTGAACCTAAGTTTCCTTGAGTATAAAAGAGGAAAGGAAGGTTAAACCCTTTCAGACCTAAGAATTGTGATTCAAACAGTACATTGACCCTATTGCATTCAGGAACAAATTTACAAAAACAAGAGATACTGTATATTTTTTCAGCTTCTGTTTTTTAATTTTATAAATGGCATTATCTTTGTAGTACTGTGGAATATTAAACAGTACATATTTTAAACATACTTTGCTGTTATTTGCTTACTGTTGATAAATCATTTTAATGCCAAGTCCTGTGTGTTTTCATAATTCCTCACACATAATGGTCCTAATCAATGCGATGGGAACTTTCCATTGGACCTATATGGAAAACAAAAAGAAATGTTGGTGTTATAAGGATGCACACTTTTTATTCCCCCTATAAATACATGCAGAACTCTTAGCCTATGAGTGAAGAGTATCTTTTTAAAGAAGACTGAGACTTAACTACAAAAGGTATATTGATCAAGGCCTTACTCTGAACCCAGCACCAGGAAAATACTTTTCCAATAACTCTGAAGAAAGAGCTTTATTATTGTGGCTTTATTAAGATCACTATGGGATGTATTTATAAGAAAGTATCTTCATAGGCATTAAGAATGGAATTAAGGTCTTTGAAAAGCACCTTGCAAGTGATTTGTAAGTACAGACTTTCAGGGAATGAATATTACCTTTATTTTCAGTAAGAAGTCATATTATCATGACAAAGACAAACTATTTTGTCTTCACAAATATCATTTTTAAGAGTTTTAAATGATAGAAGGGTCTTAGTTATGTACCAAGACTAAATTCCCCCCAAAATTACATTAATTTTGATCTTTAAATAAAGTAGCTTTTTAAAATTTTTTTATTTTTTTTGGTGCTGGGGGCCAGGGAATGAACCTGGGACCTTGTATGTGGGAAGCCAGCACTCAATCCCTGAGCCACATCAGTGTCCCTGAATGGTTTTTTTTTCATTTTTGTTGTTTTGTTTTTTCATTTTTTCAAGAGGAATCAAACCCAGGACTTACCATGTGGAAGGTGGGCACTTAACCACTTGAGCCACAGCCATTCCCCAAATAGCATTTTTAAAAATCAGGTCTAGTGAGCAGAATCTTTAAATTAAGGTGTAATATTTAAGGAAGAAAGCTGAAAAATAAGCATGTGTTACTTTCGTGTACTTCAATTTTTTAACAGTTAACATATTAAGAACAGACTTTCTGCTCTTTAGATTTCAATAATTGTAAATAAGCATGATTCAGAATAAAGTTCTACTTATCTCTAAGTTTGGTTTAAATGGTAGAATAGTAAAAAATTCATTTTACTATTCTTTATAAGTTCCTTTGAAAAACCTCTCAAAGCAGCTTCACATTATCCGGATTTAACATGAGTAGTAAATAAGTAAAACAGGGTTTGCACTAAGCTGACAACTTGTTTATAGTTTTTATAGATGGAGTTGAACTAGACAGGATCACACACAATCTATGAGACCATAAAAAAATCAAATAGAATTTGTATTGCTGCTGCATCAGTGAATTCTGGTAAATTTGTTCTTGTCTGTGTGTGATAGATGATGGTAAACAGTAAAATGATACTTTCCCTTACAAGAGTGGTATTTCCTGGCAGCTTAAACAGCCATTCATAGGGTGTCCTTTAACTCAAGTAGAGAGTGCACCTGGTTCTCAGTCTTCCTATTAGCAAAAAAAAAAAAAGCAAAAAGTTAAATATCTCACATACATTAACTTCTTTGTCACATCCCAACCATTTTCCTTCTCTATGTTTGTGCCCAGGGTAAGAGTTCATAGAGACAAGAATTAGTTTGGATTTCTAATGACTAAACTCTACTTGGTCTTCAACACTGCCTTGCAATTTTACCACATTCCTATGGTCAGCTGACTCTCCTACACTCTACAATAATAATTTCAAATTTCTACTTTATTCAAACTCCATCCTCTTCTATTCTCCTTACATTTTCAGGACTTTGCCTCTTCCTTAAAAACAAACAACATCAAAAAAAAAAAAACTTCAAAAAAGTTCTTTAACCTAGTACAAAATCAACACATCTCCCCTTTTTTCCCCTCTGACCTGTGAAATGGAGGCAGTTGTCCCTCTTCTTATCTAAGGCCAATCTCCCCACACATTCTGTGGATTTCATTTCCTTGTATCTTCCCAGGAAACTCATAGATCTTAACTTTCAGTTGTTTTGAGTAGGCAATACGTTTAAATGGTTCAAAGATTAAAAATTACAAAAGAATATGATGAAAAATCTCTTTTCCATTCCTAGTCTCAGTTGCCTAAATCTCCTCCTTGAGGCAGGGGTCCTCCCAGAGATATACAATGTATAGACAGGTAAATGTATACATTCATATTCTTTAATGATTCCTTAAAATGAAAAGCAACATACTTTACACATTGATATAAATCTTGCTTTTTTCCTTTAAAAATGTATCTTGAAGACAATATTAGTTCATAAAATATTGGTTCATTCATTTTTAACTGCATAGCATAAATTATGAATGTACCATAATTTATTTAACCTGACCCTATCAATGGACATTTAGGTTGTCTCCAAACTTTTGCTGTTACAAACAATTTTGCAACGAATAACTTTGGATATTACATGTGTGCAAATTTATCTATAGGCTAAATTCCTATTATTGGGATTGCAGGGTTAAAGGATAAATGCAGTTTGTAATTTTGATATTGCCAAAGAGCAGAAAAATTTTTGTTTATGCTGCATTTTATTGGTATAGATAATATCCTGAAGTTTAAAAAGGATTGCCCATAAATACCAAAACTAAGCTGGACTGATATTGCCAAATTGACCTCCACAGAGTTCAAACCAAACTATACTCTCACTAAATATGTTTGAGAAACACAAGACTCATATAACAGAAGGCCATCAAAAAGATTTTACTCATAAGTAGAAATTGGTAATACAGTATAGCCTTAACTGGCATTTCTCATGCCATGAGCAAATAGAACATCTTTCCAAATATCTAAAAGCCGTTTGTAATTCCTTTTCTACGAACTCTCGCTCATATCCTTTTCCTATTTTCCCATCATTTTGTTATTTTTATTAATTGAAGCGTAGGAGTTATTTGCTTTTTATAATATAATTTGAAGTTTTTTTGACCATGTAGAAAATTTTTTATAGTCAAATTTATTAAAATTTTACTTTCTGGTTTCTGGCTTTTGTGATATACTTAGAAAGCCATTCCTTATACCGAAACTATGGGGGAAAAACTCTTACGATTTTCTCTATCATTTTTATGATGTTTTAAAATTTTTCTTCACATAGATTTCACATATTTCTTGTTAAGATCATTTATAGGTATTTTATCATTTTTATTGCTATTGTAACTAGGTCATACCTTTTATCAGAACTTCTGACTGGTTGTTTCAATATATGAAGTCTACTAATTTCTGTATATTAATATTGTAGCCAACCACCCTAATGAACTGTCTGATTTTAATAGGATTTTAGTTATTGCCTTGGGATTTTTAGGTGTACAATTATATTCCTTACGTATAGTGATAACTTGACTTCTTTATTTCTAATGTTTAAACATCCAAATTCTTTCTTGTTTATTTTCTTTCCTTAGTACCCCCAGAGGAATATTAAAAATAGTATGGATCATAAACATTCTTGTGTTGTTAATCAGGCAATCTTATATTTTACATTATCTTTTAACTCCCAAATATCATCAGCTTCTCCCTATCTACAAGATTCTTCTAATATTGAAAAACTCATTGTGGATATCACATTGCATTCCAGCTACTTCTACTGAAGCTGGGGAAGTGTTGGATTCCTCTAGGTTCTTGGCTATGTTGTCTAAAAGAATTTAAGAACACGCTGGTTTAGTTAGGCCAGTAAAAAGACTTTATTGGGAAATGGGGGAAAAGAACAAAGCTTGCTGAGAACGGAAGAGAAGGACAGAAATACGCACTGAGCTTTGATGTGGGCTCCTCTAGGCAGAGAGAGTAGGCTTTGGCTTGTGTGGTCACCTTTTAAACTATTGATTATTTCTTCCCTTGCTAATGCTAAGGGGAGGGGCCCCAGCTGTTATTGTTTACCCCACTAATGGTGGGGGCCAATGGTGAAGCCTGTTTGGAATATCTGGGGCTTCTCCTTAGCCCGGAAAGAGTTAACTGGGACCTACCTCAAGGTCAAGGTCAAGGTCTCGGCCGGGTCTCACAGCCATGTTGTCTATCGGCCACGTTGTGACTGTCTTCTCCTCCATTACCCTATACTAACCTGCCTCAACTCCCCCCTCAGACAGTTCACGCTCTTATTCTTCAGGGAGTGCTGAGGGACGATGGTCATTCTTCTGTAGTTACTTCCTGCTGATTAGGGCTGTAAATCCCTGCCTGACAGAGTGTAAACCTCTCTGGCTATTCTATTGTGGTTGAGGGAAGATGGGTCCAGCACCCTGGTTGGAACTGACTAAAATCCCCACATAATTAATAAGGCATTGATTCTATAAGAAATAAACTTAATTAGAATTTTGAAGATACATGTTCCTATTAAAAGGATAAAAAAGATGGTGGTAGATGGACCCAAAGAAGGGGCCAGTCATGACATACTAGACCATGAGAGTGAGAAAGGCCAGGTGCCTTAGAGGCTACATCCTCCTAAAGTTGATGGGAAACAGCATTCTTTGAGTTCTTTTATGCTGTTGATTAACTCTAGGGAGAGATTGTGGTAGACCTGCTGGGTTTGGGTATAAATTGCCAACCCCAGTTCCCACAGCAGTGGTTATACTTAGGACAGCTAGGAGAGGTATAGAGAGGCACTGCCCTAGACATAAACTCACAAAGACAGTACAGGCAATAACAAGACAAGCATATGTCAAACAAAGTAAAGATAGTACTTAAGAAAGCCATTCCTTTCTTTTATAGGCATGTTCATTAACTACTTAGAAAATGAATTAAGTTTACTAAGTCAATATTCCTCTGCATATGATCTAGAATAAAAAAATATCATCATAATCATCAGGCATATAGGTACAGTACTTTATAGTAATCAATGCACAAGTTCCTCTTTGAACTATAGTTAATAGATCTAAGCTCCAGGATTGCAATACTATACATGTTATCTCTTCATGGGAGCAGGCCATAATACCAGTAGTGTTTGTTTAAGTTCTACTCATAGTACTCTGGTAATTGTTGCTCCACTTGGTATGCCCTTTACACAGTCAGCATGCTGCAACACCATTGACCCTAGAGAGAGACTAGGAAGGTAGGCTCCAGTATTTCATAGCGTCCTTCGGCACTATGAAACAGAGCTAGTATAGAGGCAATGTCCATTGCACACCTGGCCATATCCAACCATTGCTGGCTGCTGGAGTCCAAAACTGCAACGTACTCTACATCCACTTCAGGAGCATGTTCAGAGATGTAGTAGATACTTTCATTGTTTTAGGGGTTAGTGACCAACCTAGCCACTAACTCAAATGGAGAGGCAACACACAAGGTATTTGGGCCTGGTTTGAATGCACAAGAGAGTTTGACAATACTGAAGTCTATCTCCTTTGATTTTTATATACTTTCTAAACACTTCCAATGCAATGCATAACATATCAAATGAACTTAACTTTTTAGTACTTTGCTTTTTACTTCTACACCTTTACCATGATAATATTAATTAACAGGTATTTTACTTTAGCAGTACAGGAAAAACTACTTTCTCAATTATTTTATGAAAACTGAAGATTCCCAATGGAATCAAGATTATCTTTCCTTACCACCACTTTAACATGCAGATTGAGGTGGTCTCTGACGGGTTTCCCTGTTATGAAGTTACTTTTTGTTATTAATATCAATTTAGGTTTCTAATTAATAATGGCTTCCTGGAATTAGCCATTCACATGCTTCAGTTTAGAAGATGCTTTCACAAACTTCTTGTAACTAGAAGTTAATTTACCTTTAAAGAAGCTTATTAAATTACATTTAGCAACCAATGAAGTTTACTTTATCCATTTAAGAGAGAGCAGATCTACATTTCCTTCTTTAACTTAATCTTATTAAACATGAACTTACAATTTTCATCATCTTAAAGATTTAATACATATAATGTTAATTTACTTAATTGGTATTCTATAAACCTAGGGAAATTATACGCAAGCTAAATAAAATTGAAACCATTATGTTTATGCCAGGAATGTTCTTTTTCCTTTCTTTACAGGAGGCTTAAAACCTCCTTTCTTTAATAAAATTCTAAAATTGTGAATAATCTTAAAAGCATACTGACTGCTGGGTTCTGGAGTATATTATAATTGTTTAATTTGTTTTAATTATAATTTAGAAAAGATTTTTCCATAGCTTTCAAGGACCTTCCCTTTACTTACTGAAATTTGGTAATAGAATTATTAACCACCCTATTTTAAGGCTATTAAAAGGTTTAAATTGGAGAATTACATGACAAGCTGATTCTTAATCCCCCAGCCTAGAGAGAGTTTTAATCTGCCACACCTGGCCCCTTCCTCACAGTTCCTGCAAAGAGAAGGCCCTGGGGGCTGGGTAGGTCAAAGAGCTCAGGAAAATCTTTTTCCCTTTCCCAATAGTTTCTATATTCATATTTCTATATGTCCTTTCCAACCTGCATAGCCTAATTTGGGCTCCAGGAATATTTATTCATATATATAAGTGCATATTTAATATTTTACATGTATAAGCACATATTTAATTTTTAACAATTTGAATAGAGCTCTTTTAAGAATTTTCATTTGCTAATTTGATGTAACCATCCTGATGTATGAAGATATACACTGAGCAAATAGGCAGACACAAATAGAGACACAAAAACACAACTCACTAAAGTTACTTAAAACTTTCATTCTTTTACAAAATAAGTTTAACTGTAAAATAAACATTCAAAATATTTCTTTGAAGGCTATTTTGAATTACTCCAATTTGCACTGCGATCATGCAGTTTTGCACAAGAATTTCATTCCTTTTAATTATTGGCATATGACCAAATTGTCTCCAATTTACTTTACTTCAGAACTTTGCTTATTTCCCGTTTTGACTTTGGCAGACCCTGGATGAAAAACAATAATTCTAGTATATTCTCACTGAGGTCACTGAAGCCTCAGAGAAACTGGTTTCTTTCAAAAAATTGCTGCTTTTAGGAACCTCAACACTCGAGGTGGGGAGTCTCCCCCACTCCCCAGACCTTGGAGATAACAGGACTTCGGTGGCCACTGGACTGGAAGAGTGGACATTCAACCTCGAGGGTTGAGAATTCTACGGGACAGCAATTTAGTGCACACCTGGAGTCACGAGAGAAATCAGGGTTATTAGCATCAGTGGAAGGAGAGGAGACAGGAGTGTCTCCTGTGCTTTCCCCTGAGCTATAGCGGGGCAGAAGTTGTCATGAAATAACCATAAACAAAGGCCGGAGGTGAGGCTAGACTTGAAGTAACCATAAAAAAGACAAACAGTTTAGAATTATCATCACAATAAATGTAGTCTAAGGGCCAGGTGAAGCCAGTCATAAAATAACTATAATCAAAGGTCAGTTTAGTTTATAATTACCACTACTATAGCAAGCACAAGCTAGACCTGAAGTAGCCACAAACAAAGGTAAATTAATCTAAGATTACCATTACAATAGGTTCCAGGCTAAAGCTACCCAGTTATAGCAACTTTGATAGGTTTTTCTGCTTTTCCAGCAGTTGAACCAATTCCATATGATTTTTTAAAATAATTTTTAAAAAAAATTTTAAAGAAGCTTTAGATAACATAATGTTAGATAAAAAATATAAGGGATTCCCATATGCCCTACTATCTCCCCTTCCCACATTTTCCCATATAAAAAAGATCCTTCATTAGTGTGATGGTACATTTGTTACAATTGATGAACCCATATTGAAGTATTGCTACTAACCATGGACTACAGTTCACATTATAGTTTACATTTTGTCCCGCACAATTTTGTAAGTTATGACAAAATATACAATGGCCTGTATCCGTCACTGCAATGTCATGCAGGACAAATCCAATGTCCCCAAAATGCCCCCATATTACACCTATTCTTCCCTCTCCCATCCCTCGGAACCTCAAGTGCCACTGCCTTTACATCAATGATGAGTTCTTCCATTGCTAGAATAACAGTAAGCCTATAGTAGAATAAGAAGTCTATTTTAGTCCATTGTTCATTCCCCAATCTTGAGGATTCGGGGATGGCGATGCCCACTCTGCTTCTAATTGAGAGGGAGCTTAGATCCCATGGGGCAGATGGATGGAGCTATCTTGCACTCACTCTCTGTTCCTTGAGATGGGCTTTGTACATCATCATCTCCTTATTAGTTGTCCTGGGTGAGTCCAGTGAATGGGAGAGTAGGTGTTGCAACTCTGCTGAAATTCAGGGCTCAACTGGCACATGGACAGTCTAAAGATTTAAGTATCTGGGACATTTATTTAATAAGTTTAGTGCTAATTATAGTTTCAAATAAAAGGAGCAGAAGAGCCATGTGTAGAGAACCTATAAATGAGTTACACTGGGGAGCATAAATTCCAAAGTAAAGCCCATTGACAGGGTGCCAAATTCCTGAGCTGTCTGCCCTGCTTAGAGTTTCTGGATATCTCTAGAGCCCTCAGAAGGCCTGCTATTTGAATCAATGTTTACTGTGGCAGTCAATGAGATCCTGATGAGACTTGCATAAGCGTAATCTTTGGAATGACCTCCCGAGTCACTCTGAAATCTCTTAGCCATAAAAACTCATTTGTATTTACCATGTCCCCCTTTTGGTCAAGGTCTTTTTCCAGACGCATTGCTAGTTGGTGTTTCGTAATAATCCCTTGATGCCAGGGAGGCTTATTCCTGGGAGTCATGTCCCATTCCAGGGGGGTGGGGGTGGGGGGAAGGTAGTGTGTTTATATGCTGAGTTTGGCTTAGAGAGAGGCCACATTAGAGCAACAAGGAGGCTTTCAGGAGGTAACTCTTAGGCAGTATATAATAGTAGGCTAAGTTTCAACTTCACAAGAAAAGGTTCATAAGTACAATAATCACTGTCAAGGGCCGGGCATAATGGTCTGTCTTCCTTCACTAGACATTGCCCTTGCATTTGGGAGATTCTTGCCATTCTATTAGAGAATGTAGCAGAACTCCCTAGGATGGGAATTCAATATTCTTTCGGTTATTTTGTGGATCTCCACACACCTAAAAAATGTCCCATGAACACATGAACATATTCATATGTCTTAGAGGCATGCCCCAGGTGAACCTGTTTCCATGAGTCCCCATATCACTGACACCCCGCACCAGTGATCTTCCCCCACCACTGCTGTGACCCTTTTGTGATCCAAAACCTCTCCAAAAATGAAGCCAACAAAATAACCGAATAAAAGTAATAAGAAAATGAAATAATAATTTAAAAAATAACCAATAAAATAAAAAATTAAAACAATTTGAAATAATTAAAAAAATAAATTTTAGAAATTGTGTCTTTCATCACTGTACATTCTATTGTCTTGTATGTACAGTGACATTCCTCCAGTGTCTTTTTTCATTTTATCTTCAAAGGACCTTTAGGATACAGAAAAGTCACAGAGAAATCAGGTGATTCCCATATACCCAACACCCTCCCTCATTTCCACTCTCCCTTATTAATAACATTTTACATGCAAAAGGTACATTTGTTTCAATTGATGTACAAATATTGAAGCATTGCTACTAACCATGGTCAGTGGTTTACATTATGGTTTACATTTTGGATCATACACTTTTTTAGGTTTTGACAAAATTTGAAGTGGCCTATATCCATTATTGCAAGATCATGCTGAACAATTCTAATGCCCTAAAAATGTCCTATGTTCCATCTATTCTATTCTTCCTTCACCTTCCCCTCGGAAACTATGGTAATCACTAAGTTTAAATTTTTGAAGAAAACGATTCATAGTTACTTGCAATAATACTGGGCTTGATATATTGGTCTGTTTTCTTTTATTAGGCACTGCCTATGTTCTCAAGGGATTCTTGTCCCTCTAATTGAGAACATACCAGGACTCCCCAGGATGGGAGTTTAATATTTTCTTGTTTATTGTGTGGGTCTCTACCCACTGATATAACTCACTATGACAAGATGAGCACTTAGTCCATAGAAGCCTGCCCCAGGTGTGCCCTATCCTGTATACCCCCCCACACACACACCTGACACCCTATATCAGTAACCCTCCCCTGCCATATTTACCAAAAGAACATTTCCAACATTATAGGTTGAGCCAGACTTGCAAATCCCCAGAGTTCGTCTACTCCTTCCCTTGACTCTACCCTCAGTCCCATGGATAGTCCAACCCATCAACCCCCACCCTACTCCCCCTCACAGACCAGCACCACCAAACCCAATGATGTCACTGCACCACTGTCACAAATATGATTTTTACATCAAATTCAACTGCAAAACAGTATTGACATTTAAAGACTAATTTTTAGGTTACCTTTCATGGTTATACAATTTGTAACAGGTAAACCCCAAATCTGATTTACAAGTTCCTAGGAACAAGCAGACTAACAGTTAAAGCAAGCACAGATTAGAACAGAAGAGAGAATTTTATACACTTAGCTTAGTTTAGGGAAAGACTTGACTTTAGAATCACCTAGATGCAAAGCTCTAGTGTCTGTCCATGGCAGAAACCTCATGCAGGACCCTCCAGCTTAGTTCCTCCAGGAAAATCCCTGGGCAGCTGCTAAGTACGGAGCTAAGGAGTCCAGAGAAGCTCTGCCCCTGGCGAGACATGTACTGGGGCTGCTCTGGGGGCTGTATTCCATTAGTTACCTCCCGGCAAGGGGTAAAGCCCTGTGAGGGCTTTTTGTGCTGGAAGGACTGGAGTGTTAAAAGGGAATAGGCAGGGAGCTAGGAATAGTTGGGAAACTTTTAATCTTAATTGATGGCACATGAGGACGTTCCTTATTATACAGGGGAGAGGTTTAGTAAAATGGCCTAGATCTTAATTCCCCATTCACTCCCCTCGCTAGACACCACCAAGGACAGAGAGGTCCCTAATGTAGGCTAGGACCAAGTAATTGGCTCCCATGTTAATCAAGAAATCAATCTTACCTGCCATATCAAGGGTCACCCAAGGCCTCCTGGTTGATGGTTCACTCACAGCTTCAGGCCCCTTCCATCCTACCCAGGGGCAAGGCCCCAATGGTCCACATGGTGAGGCAGTTTGGGGCCAGGTTCCTACTGACATGCAGCCTGAATTCGGGTAACCCTGAGGCGACCGGTGCCTTAATGGCAGCAGTCAAAAAGAAAGCCTGTCCCGGCCCTGCGCCCACCCCTCCTTACCTGCTCCATCTTGGCAGATTGTTGAAAACTGAGAAGGCTGTTTCTAAAAAGGAGTTAATGGAAGTTTGGGGGCCCAGGGAAAGTTTCTGTAGCTTTCTACGGATATCTGAGGCAGACTGGAGTTCCTATCCTTCTCTAGAGTTAGGATCTACCAAGAGGGTATTTTTATTGCCTCTACAAGCTTTCTTTGAAATAATGCTAGGTTTCCAGGTTCTGCCTCTAAGTAACTTCCCTGAATTTATTTAAAATTAACCAGTTTGGTAGTAAATTTCCTTATCCCTTTAAGGAGACAAGACCACATGGTCTCTGGCCCTCAGATCTGTCCTCTCTTTCTCTCTTAAGTGGAATTCAGAGACCAATCTTGGCCATATTGTGGCCACATGGTGTGGCAGGAAAAGATTAGCTTTTCTTTTTAGACCAGGGATTCTTAACCTGTTTTGTTCCATGCACCCCTTTGCCAATCAGGTAAAAACCATGGACCTCTTACTAAGTCCACACTATACTGTGTATTATTTAATAGATATATCATACCCACAAGTCCCCAGAAATTTTTTAAAATTTAAATTCAGGCTCATTGACCCCTTGTTAAGGACTCCTATTTCAGACCATCAGTAGGCAGGTCATCCCAGTTTCTGAGAAGGCAACCCAGTGGGGAGTCTGCTGGAATACTGGAAGAACCCATTATCCTAGAGGAGAATAAAACATGTTCGTTAGTCTAGATGGTGCTCCACTGCTAGACCTGACTGAATGGACTGCTCACTGAGCCAGTGTCCTGGAAATCGGGGAGCCCTACTCGCTGTCCCAATGTTCCAGGGATTGGGAGCTTTATTGTCTCTGGGCATCCCCAGAGCCTTAGAGGTCTTGAGGGCATCTGGGTCCAGCTCTCAGACCAAACACCCAAGCTGGGCTGACCCTAGGAAAGGGGCTGGCTAGGGACCTTTCTTTTGCCTACTTTATAGCTGTCTTAGGAGCTGGCTATGAGAGAGAACTCACCTCATAGCTGCTCCCAGGGTTCAGAGTTCTGCAGTGAAACCCAATATTAAAAGGCAATAAAGAAGCAGAGACAGATGTGTGGCTTACAGGCAAACAGCCTCAGAGGCCCCCCAGACAATCTCAGGGTCTTCCCAGGGCTGAGAAGGAGCAAAGCCTCAGGGCATTACCAGGAGGACTCATGCCTCGCTAACAAATGCATTTTAAGTTTCTAAGGCATTTTAAAGCATCTCATAGACCCAAAATGAGGACAGGAGTTGTTGGAAGATCAAAGGCACTTCTAATTAAAAGGAGTTAACTAGTGGCCTAAGGAGGTGATATAATGGGTGATAGCCATTCAGAACTCACAGAGAGGGCCTGGTAGACTCCAGGCGGACTTCTGCTCAACTTAGGCCACATCCCAATCAGGTCTCAAGGACAGTTTCACCCATCACCCGGAACATCCTTGGATCTACATGGCATGGGGGCTCACCCCTACCACCTCCAAAGAGGGAGCTGGAAGTTGGGTAGACTGAGTTTATGTCCTATGGAAACCTATCCAGGAAATCCTTTAAAATGGTAGAACCAAAAAAGGGCACAGCCAGGCTATAATTAAAGGTTTAGACCCACCAGTCCTTGCCCAGTGTCGGGGAGGGTTACCTGCCTCTAGACCTCCTGGCTGTTGCTTGCCAGATGAAGCTGGGGAAGTGGTGGATTCCTCTAGGTTCTTGGCTATGTTGCATAAAAGAATTTAAGTACATGCTGGTTTAGTTAGGCCAGTAAAAAGAATTTATTGGAAAATGGGGGAAAAGAACAGAGCTTGCTGAGAAATGGGATAGGAAGACGGAAATACGCACTGAGATTTGATGCAGGCTCCTCTAAGCAGAGAGAGTGGGCTTTGGCTTGTGTGGTCACCTTTTAAACTATTGATAATTTCTTCCCTTGCTAATGCTAAGGGGAGGGGCCCCAGCTGTTATTGTTTACCCCACCAATGGTGGGGGCCAATGGTGAGGCCTGTTGGGAATATCTGGGCCTCACCTCAGCCCCAGAAAGAGTCCCAACTGGGACCTCAAGGTCAAGGTCAAGGTCTCGGTGTAGTCCTGCGGCCAATGTCTGTCGGCCACGTCGTCTGTTGACCATGTTGTGGCTCGTCTTTTCATTTCCCTGTACTAACTTACCTCACAATCACTTTTTTTTTCCCACAGCTAAATGCTTTGATACAGTTACATATACTTGTTCTTTTTATATCCACTTCTCCATTCATCCCGCCATTAACTGCAGTCTAACTTCTGTTTCCACCCACTCATGTGGCACGCAAGAAATTCTGGTGATGGTGGTGGTGGTGGTGGTTGAAAAACTGAGTTCCTGAGGTTGCAATAGCAGCAATATAAGAGGTGGCATCCGTATAAGAGGTGGCATCCAATTTACAGTTCAAATCATCTCCATGGCGCCAAATGTTGCATCTAGTGCCTAGTGACTGCCACATTCGTATCCTCTCTTGATCACCTCTGCAGTGTGATGTTGGGCCTTGGTGCTGGCTGCTAGTATTCAGTCTGGTTTTCCAAGCCGCCCAGAGATTCAATGAGCCATCCAATATCCTTTATTTATTTATTTTTATTTTATTTTATTTATTTTTTTTTAGAGAGAAGTTGTGAGCTTATAAAACAATCATGCATAACATGCAGAATTCCCATACATCACCCCTCCACCAACATCTTGCATTGTTGTGGAATATTTGTTAAAGATTATGAAAGAACATCAAAATATTACTTCTAGCTATGGCCCATAGCTTACATTTGGTAAGCTATGTATTTTTCCATACACCTCCCTATTATTAACACTGTGTATTATTATTGTACATTTGTTATAGTTCATGAGATAACACTCTCATGTTTGTACTGTTAACCATAGTCCTTTTTTGTACTGTTAACACATGGCTCACTGTGTTATACAGTCCCATGCCTATACAATACATCCAAAGTGTATACTCAGTGGCTTTCATTTTCATCACAGAGTTGTGCAGTCATCACCTCAGTAAATTTTTTAACGTTTTCCTTAGTCCAAAAGAAAAAATCCCATACCTCCCTATTATTGATCCTAAGCATTGAAATAGTACCTTTGACATTGATGCAAGAATACTATAATATTGCTGTTTATTTCTCTAACATAGACCAATGTTAGAAGTTCTATACCTGCATATCCAACATATATATTTAGATATCTCATATGTACCTCAAACTCAAAATTATGAAATTTGTCCCTAAAATTGTCTTAACTCAGTTACTAATGCCACCATTTACACAGTGATCATGCCAGAAATCTTAGAATCATCATTGATCTTTCTTACCTCCTAAAATCCAATCAATCTCCAAGCTCCATCAATTATATCTCAAGTCTGTTATCTTCTAGATTTTCACCATTTTGGATCTAACTACAATAATTTTTTGCTTGAACTATATACATTTAACTGAGGCCTGCATTTACACTTAATCTTTCTCATTAATCCATTCTTTCAGAAACAGAAAACCGATTTTGCTCCTCTATTGAAAATCCTTCAATGGCTTCCTATTACTGTTAGGATGGAGGCCAAAATACCTAACATGACCACAATAATCTGCTTTTTGGGGCACCTTTCTACCTCTTTTGGTTCTTATGCCATTCTTCTCTTCTGTATTAGTAAGTGTCCAGTCAGAAAAACAGAAACCAAGAGTTCAATGAGTGAGATATTACCTGGAGATAAGGAAGCTGTTACTCCTCCTGGGCTGGAACCCAATAGCCTTGACTTCCCTTTAATATGTTGGAGGGACTATGCCTGTTCCTGCTGCTGTTGTAACTACACAGGCCCCTGCTGTTCTACAGATGCTGTTAAAAATCTCTATTGATTCTAAATCTTTTGCAACTTCTTTTGCTGCTTCCAGAGGCTTCACCTAAAGCAGAAAATAAAAATTGCTGGTTCATTTCTCCTACCTTCTAATGTCCTGCCAGTGCTGCATAGTGGCAGAAAATAACAAGAAATGAGCTGACAAAGGACTCCACAAAATGTAGTTTTCAGGCTTCCAACCCATGATTCAGAGGAAAACACAGAAGGTCAGGAATGGAGGTGAGAGCTACAGATACATAACTAACACATGCTCCTATTTTAAGTTTTTGAGTTGACCAAACTCTGGGTCTTTACACCAAACACTTCTAAAAAAAACCACACAAAGACAGATACACACATATACAGTTTTCATATGGTTAATATCAATTTATCTTTTGGGTCTTAGCTTAAATGACGGTTCATCAAGAAGCTTTCTTTGATTCCACTTATTCATCTAGGTCCTCCTGTATATAATCTTCCAGGCCCCTGCGTCTTTCCTCATAACACTAATAGAATTGTGATTAAACAATTAATTGCATAATTATTCATTTAATATCTGCTTCCCCTGCTAAACTGAAAAGTTATTGAAGAGAAGTACCAGTCTATCTTGTTCAATGCTGCATCTCCATTGCATGGAGCATTAGATATGGGATAAATTTGCTGAATAAATGAAATATATCTTCTAGCATAGCTTTCAAAAGTATAGTTCTTTCATTCATTATCAATCTCTCCTGGTACGAAACATTTAATAGTTCTGAAAGGTTATTTTATCATTAGGAAAAAGGGTCAATTTCTCAAGGATTTCACTCATGTTGTTATAAATATAGAGACTGACAGCTTTGGATAAGTTGTATTAAAAGTGTGAGTGCTTAGAGATTTTTTCAATAATTGAGTGTATTTCACAGAAATTAAAGTAACCATGGAGTTAGTTATTGAAATAGAGGAAAAGACAAATTTAAGAAATTAAATAGGATTTTTATGAAATGTATGATGGCTAGGAGTAAAAAGGACAAAGAAAATTAGAAAGTAAAGACTTCCTCTAGTCCTAAGTTTCTTGCACATCTTATAGACTCAAAGGTAGAGAGGCCATTGGTAGTCCGTTATTTTGAAGCTAGTTTCCTGCTTCTGAAACTGGAGTTTAAGAATTTTAATACTGAAAGTGTTTGATTCATTTTTTTAAAGAGGTGAGTAATATCTATATCTTCATTTTTCAACTGCCTAGAATATGACAATTCTTGGGATTTGCTTTGTGAGGGAGGGTGGAAATGAATTTACTGTCACTGAACTTAAAAAGTATTGCTGAGGGAGAGGAGAGATTGGCAAGATAAGTTGGATTAGAAGGCAAATGATGGAATTTATCTAGGAGGGCTTCAATTTTTTTCAGGGAATTAAGAATACAATGTGAGTGTATAGGCTAAAGAGGAGGATGGAGGCTTGAGGAGAAAGGAAGAAATGGAACAGTAACTGTAAAGGCTTCAATATGGATGACTAAAAGGGTTGTTAAGGGGGAAAAAAGCAAAAAAGCAAAAAAAAAAAAAATAGAAAAGGATTGTTGAATAGCTCTGAGAACCCAAGAAGATGTTTGATACCATGAAATTTCAGGAATTATAATTGGTGCTCTGTTGACATTTTATCAAGCAACTTCTTCATCTATGGCAGGAATGCTAACAGTCTTTAGTGAGCGTTAGCAAAGCAGACAAGGGCTGATGAGTGCATTATTGAAAAGTTTACCATGAAGTCCAGCTTGGATAGGGAGGCAGAAATGTCAGAATGGGAGTAATGGATTTGGAGATAAATGTTAGAGAAAAAAAAAAAGAAGACAAAGAATAAATCAGTGATGATAAACTGGTAGAATAACAGGAGACTAGGTTAGAAAAAGCTCTTAAATAAGAAATTTCCACTGGGACTAAAGGTTCACAGGAGGTTGAAAAATACCAATATTGTCAAGGATTTCAAGGAGAACCAGAATGTAGAAGTGTATATAGAGATTCAAAAGAAGAAGGATTGTTGAATGAAGGCTATAGAACAATGGCCTAGAAGTAAATAACCAAACCCTGTTCCAGGCAACATGGGCCAAAGGAAATGGAAAAAACAGAAGCGTTCCTTAGAAAAGAATGTAAACGATCTTAAATTCTAAGAGGAAGTCAATGTTTCAGTTAGTTTGAAGAGATAGGAATGTTCAAGGCCAAGATATGGGTATAGGAGAACAGGGGTCCTATAGGGTCTTGTGAAGAAAACAAAGACTGTTCAGGAATGGAGTGGGCCTAAAGTAATGCTGAGGCACACTAGATAAGTTGGTTAGAAGTAATGCTGAGTTTTATGTTAAGATCCTAGAGTGTAGATCAAAGGAATTGAAGGTAAGAGGGCTGGGAAATGTATTGGTTTTCTATTGTTGCTGTAACAAATTACTAAAAACTCAATAGCTTACAAAAACACAAATGTATTATCTTAACAGTTCTGTTAGTGTGGCAGTTTGATATTATTGATAAATTCCAAAAACATACTGATTATGTTTGTAAACTGGGGCTTCACTTTTACTTGATTAAATTATGACTAGGGCTTTGATTGGGCCACATCAGTAGGATGTTGAGTCCCCGTCCCCTTGGTGGGCAGGGACTCACAGAGAAAACAACACAGTAGAGGAATTAGTTGGAGTTTTAATGCTGGAGCCCTGGGAAGTAAATACACAGAGAAACAGATACGTGAGGAAAGAGAGAAGGGTCCATTAGACACAGCAGAGGCCCTGGGAAAAGAGACAAGCCATTTGCCTGATACTTTACAGCTGGCCTTGTGGAGCGAGTAGAGCAGCTGAGCCTGGAGAGAAATGAACCCCGGAAGAGAGACCAGATTTATCCCAGCCTACAGCTGATACTGGAAGAAGCTGGGACCATGGAGCCTTAAAAGGAAGAGGAAGCCTGAACCCTCATAGAGGTTGGCAGCCATCTTGCTCCAACACGTGGCAACAGACTTTTGTGAGGAAAGTAACTTATGCTTCATGGCCTGGTAACTGTAAGTTTCTACCCCAAATAAATACCCTTTATAAAAGCCAACAGATTTCTGGTATTTTGCATCAGCACCCCTTTGGCTGACTAATACAGTTAGGAATCTCATTTGGGTCCAACTGGGTTAACATCAATTGTGGGTAGGGCTATATTCCTTTCTAAGGGCTGGAGGAAGAAATGCATTTCCTTGTCTTTTCCATCTTCTAGAGACTTCTGCATTCCTTAGCTCATTGCCCCTTTACTCCATCTTCAAAGCCAAGAACATTGTATCTCTCTGACCATTCTTCTGTAGTCAGTCTACCTCTAACATTTTTCTTCTGCCTTTTACTTCCACTTTTATGGACTCTTATGAATACATTGGGTCCACCTGAATAATACAGGATTAATTTACCTATTTTGAGGTCAGCTGATTAGCAACCTTAATTCCATTCTGCAAACTTAATAAAGTGATTTGCCAGGTATGGTAGTTTGTTACTTATGGACCCCAGAAAATCATGTCCTTAAGGCTAATCCATTCTGGTGGGTGTAAACCTATTATAGGTGGGACCTTCTTTCAATTAGGTTACTTCAGTAGGGCATGATTCATGGTGGGTCTTGATCCTCTTACTGGACTCCTTTATAAATGGGATGAATATGAAGAGAGGGATAGAGAGCAACCCACAGAAGCTGAGAGAGGAAGCCATGGAAACCAGGAAGCTGAAAGCAAGAGACCTAGAGAAGGGAGACGCTGCCATGTGCCTTCCCATATGACAGAGGAATCCAAGATTGCTGGCAGCTGGTCTTTAGGGAAAGAGTGTCACCTGTTGCCTTTGGACATCTTTCTCAGCTTTCGAACTGTAACTTTATTAGTTAATAACTCCCCATTGAAAAAGCCAACCCATTTCTGGTACATTGCTTCTGGTAGCTTGCAAACTAAAACAGATTTTGGTACCAGGAAAATGGGGTGCTGTAATTGCAAATATCAAAAATGCTAAAAAAGGCTTTTATATTGGTTAATTAGTAGATTTGGGAAGAATTGTGAAATGCTTGATAGAAAAGGTCTAGACTTCTTTGAAGGAACTGTTGGTAGAAATATGGATGCTAAATTGTAGTTCTGATGAGAACTTAGACAGAAATGATGAATGTGTCATTACAAACAGGAAGGAAGGTGACCCTTATTTTAAAGTGGCAGAGAGCTTGGGAAAATTGCATTCTGATATTGGATGGAAAGCAGAAACTGAAAGTGATGAACTTGGATACTTAGCTGAGGAGATTTCTCCTTGCAAATTATAGTAAAATGCAGGAGGAAAGTGATAAGCTGAGAACTGAACTTCTGGGCAAAAAGAAACTAGAAATTGATGGCTTGGAAAATTCTGAGCTTCTGAAAAATGAGTCCCCAGAGAATAGTGTCCCATGTGAGGACTTAACTAAACATGGAACTATTCAGCCATTTCAATGCAAGTCAGGATTGGAGATACAGTTATCCAGGAAGGATCTGTGGAAGATATTACTGTCTGATGGCTTGGAGCCCTGTGTGCTGCATGCAAAACTGACAAGTTTTTTTGTGAGATCGGCATGAACAAAACCACTATTAGCACGGACTAAAAGGGAAAGAAAAGGAATAGATTAAAGAAAAAATGACTTCAATGGCAGAATCATGGAAGCTGAGCTCTGGACTGAAGATATCTTCTTGGTTCAGGAGTGTGAGTTCGCCCATGTATGTGGAAAGGTTGAGTATGCCCCAGCACTTGAAGAGGGCAGGCATTTTGCCCCGTTGTTCAGGAAGAGTGTTGCCACCCTAGGCTTCAGAGAGGGTAGACCATATTTCCTGGGGATTCGGGAGAGTCTGGCCTCTCTCCAGTGTTCTCGGAGGGCGGGCCTTAGAGTTTGGCCACCACCCTGATGCTTGATGAGGGTGGAGCCAAGAATGTGGCTGCTTGGAAAGCCCTTGGAATGGGTGAGATTCCTGCTTCATCAGGCCCTGAGGATGACAAACCATGCTTCCATAGATAACTCCCAGACTTGAAATCTAATGGAGTATGCCTTGCAAGGTTTTGGAACTGTTTGAGACATGTGACCCGTTTTCCTTCCAATTTCTCCCTATGGCAATGGGAATGTTTATCCTATGACTGCTCCTCCTTTATATATTGGAGGCAGATAAGCTGTTCTCAGTTTCCAGGTCCACATACTAAGGGGAATCTTGTCCCAGAACAGACCACAACTATAACTGATTTAGATGAGACTTTGTACTTACTATTATTACTGAAATGATTTAAGGCTCTTTTGAAATATTGTGATGGAATGAAAGTATTTGCAAATGGAAGAAACATGTCTTTTTTGGGGTCCCAAGGAGGGAATGTAGTAGTTTGAGGCTTTTATGGATCCCAGAAAATCATATCCTTAGGGCTAATCCATTCCAGTGGGGTGTAAACCTGTTATATGTGGAAACTTCTTTTGATTAGGTTACTTTAGTAGGGCATGACCCAGGGTAGATCTTAATCCTTTTACTGGAGTCCTTTATAAATGGGTTGAATATGAAGAGAGGGACAGAGAGAAACCTATGGAAGCTGAGAGAGGAAGACACAGAAACCAGGAAGCTGAAAGTGACAAGACCTGGAGGAGAAGGGCTACACTGCCATGTGCCTTCCCATATGACAGACGAGTCAAGGATTGCCAATAGCCAGTCTTCAGGGAGACAGCATGGCCTGATGCCTTCATTTGGACATTTTTCTCAGCCTCAGAACTGTAAATTTATAAGTTAATAACAGCCAACCCATTTCTGGTATATTGCTTTCATCAGTTTGCAAACTAAAACATCATGTAACCTAACATAGTCACAAGGTCTGTGATTAGGATGTGGACATTTTCAGGGGGCTATTATTCTACCTACCACAAGAGGTAAACTGTTGTAAATGTTAATTTACAGATTCTTGTTACTTGAAGGCAGAGCTTTTGAGAACTCATTTCAAGATGTCAATTGGATTGTTGGAGACATAAACCTTATAAAAATTCTATTCCCAGCCTGTTGCTGATTAATATGCAGTTTCTTAAAACATGTTTAAAGATGTAATAATAATAATAATAATAATAACTACAACATATCTTAGGCTTTATGTATCAGGCTTGTTTTAAAGTCATTACATAAACTAATTTTATCCTTAAATAACACTGTGAAGAAGGAATAAGAATTTTTTATATTTTCTCAAGAGCAAACTGATAGAATCAATAACTTGCCTAAAGTCACAGAGTAGAGGATTTTGACTGAAATCCAGGCAGTGTGGCTCCAGGGCATTTACCATAACATTTTATTGCCTACGTGCATTTCTCTGGGTTGAGGTGTGGGAGTGGCTAGTGAATATGTTTTTGGGTTAGACAATGTTTTAGTTTGCCTAAGGTTGCTGATGCAAAGTACCAGAGTTGGTTGGCTTTTATAAAGGGGATTTATTTGGGGTAAAAGCTTACAGTTCTGAGGCCGTGGAATGTCCAAATCAAGGCACCATCAGAGGTGATTTCCCACCAAAGTTATCTACTATTGATCCTGTCGTCCGGCCATGTGGCAAAGCAAGATGACTGCCAATCTCTGCCAAGGTCTCTGCCTTCCCCTTGAGAATCTACCGTCTCCCAGAGCTCAGCTGTGGGCAACCAGAAATAGGGCTTGTCTCTTTCTGGGCCTCTTCTATTAGTCTCCGATGCTCTGCTTTCTTCTTGAGTTCCATTTCAAACTATCAGACATATGGGTCATCTCTCTCTGGGCCTCAGCTCTTGGAGCCTTTGGGATTTTCTTTCCTTGCATCTCACCTGTGAGTGAAACTGGAGTCCTTTCTCTCGGATTGCAGGATCAAATATGGCCACCTCCTTTTCCTGTATCTCTGTTTATATCAGACCCAGCAAGAGGGTGGAGACTCAATGTGAGTCATGCTCACTGATGTCCAAAACATAATCCTCCTCTTTTTGGGATTCATAAAAGAATTTCAAACTGTCACACTCCACCCTCTGAATACCCCAAAGACTGGTCTTTCCATATGCGATATATGTTCATTACATGTTAATATTTCAAAAGCCTTAAATCATTTCAGTAGCAATGCTAAGTACAAAATCAAATAAAAATCAGTTTGTCTTGGAGCAACATTCCCCTCCAGCTATAGACCTGTGAAGCCTAAAAAACCAAGTTATCTGCTTCCAGTATACAAAGGAGGGACAGACATAGGATAAACATTTGCATTAACATGAGGAGAAATTGGAAGGGAAACAGGGGTTACAGGTCCCAAAAAGTTCTGAAAACCTGCAGGGCATACTCCATTAGATTTCAAAGTCTGAGCATCACCTCTAGAAAGATATCTTCTTCTCCTCAGGGCCTCATGGGGTCCTACCCCTTCCAAGGGCTTGACTGGTGGCCATTTTCTCAGTTCCATCCTCATCAAGAATCTGGGTGGCAGCTGAGCTCTAGACTTCACCCTCCAAGAACATTGGGGTGATGGCCACACTTTCCCCAATCTTTGGGATAGTCTCAACCCCCTTAGTACAGTGGGGTGGCAACTTTAGTCTCTAATATATGGGGAATAGGCCCAAACCCTTCAGAGCAGTGGGGTGGTGACCTAACTCTCCCCAACCACTGGGGAATGCACTCCACCCTCTCTGCAGCCTGGGGCAGCCAAACTCTCCCTGAACAATGGGCTGGAAGATATACTGTCTTCAAATGCCAAGGCAAACTCACCCTTTCTGCACACATGGTTAGGTACGGTACCTCTCCTGGCAAGAGAGGATGTTCCAAGTCTAAACCTCAGCTTCCCTTGTTTTCCTCTTGAAGACATTTTTCCTTCAACATCTCCCCTCCTTTCAGTCCAGGCTGACAGTGGTTTCATTCATATAGAGCTCACAAAAAAGCGTGTTGGTTTAGCATGCAGGAAACCGAGGTCCAAGCCTTCAGGCAGTAAGACTTTCCACAAGTCCTTCCTGGATAACTGCATTTCCAATCCTGACTTACAAGTTCCAAGTTTAGTTAAGCCCTCATATAGGGTACTATCTTCTGGGGGCTTGTTTTCCAGAAGCTCAGAATTTCCCAAGCCATCAATTTCTGGTTGCTTTGTGCCCAGCAGTTTAGTTCTCAGTTTATATATTTCTGCTTGCATTTTGCTATAAGCTGCAAGCAGACTGGCTGTTTTTATTATTATTTATTTATTTTATATCAACCAGTCTAATAGGGGTAGGATGATATCTCATTGTAGGTTTGATTTGCATTTCTCTAATAGCTAGTGATGATAAGGATCTTTTCATCATTTTACCAAAGTGTCTATTCAAATTTCTTGGCCAATTTGTAAATGGGTTGTCTTTTTGTTTTTGAGATGTAGTATTTCTTTATATATGCTGGATATTAGATCCTTACCGGAGAAGTGGTTCCTAAGTATTTTCTCCCATTGAGTAAGCTGCCTTTTTATTTTCTTGACAAACTCCTTTGAGCACAAAAGTTTTTTTTTTTATTTTGAGGCAGTCTCATTTATCTATTTTTTTCTTTCATTGCTTATGTTTTGGGTGTAAAGTTTATGAAACCATTTCCTACTACAAGGGCATTTCCTTCCACTGTAGCTTTGTAGTATGTTTGAAAGTCAGGTAGCATGATTCCTCCAATTTCTTTTCTTCTTTTTTTCCTTTTTCTTTCTTTTTTTTTTTTTTTGGAGGTACCAGAGATTAAACCCAGGACTTCAGAACCTCATACATGGGAAGCGGGGGCTCAACCACTGACCTATATCTGCTCCCCAATGAGAGTTGGTTTTTTTCATTTGATTGTTTTTAGGAGGGACCAGGATTGAACCCGGGACCTCATACATGGGAAGCAGGTGATCAACCATTTGAGCTACATCTGCTCAGATGGCTGTACATGCGTGGATCTAAAGCAGATATATATCTCAATTTGGTTCCATTGGTCAGTGTGTCTGTCCTTGTGCCCATACCATGCAGTTTTGACCACTGTAGCTTTGTAGTATGCCTTAAAGTCAGGTAGCATGATTCCTCCAATTTTGTTTTCCTTTTTCAATGTGTTTTTGGCTATTCGGGGCCACTTGCCCTTCTGAATAAATTACATAATTGGCTTTTCCAGTTCATTAAAAAATACTGATATAATTTTTATGGGAATTGCATTAAATCTGTAAATCAGTTTGGGTAGGACTGATATCTTAATGATATTTAGTCTTCCAATCCATGAACATGGAATGTTCTTTTATTTATTTAGGTCTTCTTTGATTTCCTTTAACAATGCTGTGTAGCTTTCTGTGTACAAGTCCTTTACATCCTTAGTTAAGTTTATTGCTAGATATTTGATTCTTTTAATTACTATTGTAGGTGGAACTTTTTCTTGATTTCTTCCTCAGATTCCTCCTACAACCGTAGGTTTGTAGATTGAGCCTATAGATAGGAGCATGTCATCTGTAAGTAGTGAAATTTTTACTTCTTCCTTTTCAATTTGGATTCCTTTTATTTTGTTTTCTTGCCTAAGTGCTTAAGCAAGTACTTGTAATACAAGGTTAAATAAGAGTGGTGATTGTGGGCATCCTTGTCTTGTTCCAGATCTTAGAGGGAAAGCCTTTAGCATTTCAGCATTGAGTAAAATGTTAGCTGTGGGCTTTTCATACATACCCTTTATCATGTTAAGGAACATTCCTTCTATAGTTATCTTTTGAAGCATTTTTATCAAGAAAGGATGTGTTCCTTTTCCTGTGTCTCTGTTCACATCAGACCTAGCAAGAGGGTGAAGACTCAGCCTGAGTTATGCCTCAATGACATAGTCCAAAACATAATCCTTCTCTCTTTGGTATTCATAAAAGAATTTCAAACTGTTCCAGACAGTAAAGGGTACAAGTTAGAAGCAAGACTTCAGGTGATTAAGGCAGGATCCCCTAAAGTACTCAAGGTGGTAAAAGTGGCTCTTCATTGTACTAAATCTAAACAGACACCAGATTTCTTAATTTCAGTCAAATCTAAAGGCAACAGCAAAACCATCTATAAGGCTACTCTTTCTTTACCCTCCCTTCCATTCAAAATATATATTGAGTATTGACAATGCTTCTCTTTTTATCCTTTTTCCATCACTTTGCTTCTGCTTCCCTCTGTTGCATATTGTTATCTTCCCACTAGTCATTCAAACCATTCTGGAATTAAACTATTTTGTTTTAAAATACTAAAAATCTCCTGAATCCTTTGACTCCTTTCTATCCCTTTTGCCACTGCTCAAGTTCAGACTTTCATTGTGCCTATAATCCTCTCCCCTCTGACAATCCATCTATCCTCACATTCACACTGGCTTTTCTAGCAAATCTACTCTTGTCATTCCCCTATTTAAAATTCTCCAGTGCTACCCATGATTTACCAAACAAAATAAAAACTTTTGCAAGATTTTAAATTCCTGCCTACCCATCTAATGTCATTTTTACCCTTTTCCCTAATTCCCCCTTTGCATGTTACCCATCTAGCAGCCCAGAAAAACTTATGATTTCCATACTCTTATGCCTCTGTAACTTTCATCTGTCATTCCCCTATTCCCTCTGCTCCTTTTACTTCATCCATATGGAAAACTTCTAGTTATTCTTTAAGACTATTCAAATGTTATCTCTGCTATGAAGTCTTCTCAGTCTCTTTCATGAACTTTTCCTCTACTCTTTTTACACTGTACATCCCTTCACTATTCGCAAGAATATTGTTCTTTATCACTTTCAGGTCAAGGCTTGGGTTTTTCCATTCTCAACACCTAGCATAGAATCCAGTACATAGTAGATGTTCAATCATCTTGTTAAATTAATGTCCTTTTATTTAACCTACCATAATGCTATGGCATAGCTCTTCTTTCTGTCTGAATATAAGTTTCTCAAACTGTCTTCTGTGGAATCCTGGGCCCCTACAAAAGAGTTGTACATTATAAATAGAGTTAGGCTTTAGATAGCTATGTGAAATGTATGTTTACTTTCATTGTAGGTTTGGGAAAGAAGTCTAATTCTTTTTTTTCCCCAAATAGTCTTTTTATTCTATCTTGCAGTTCCAAAATGATTAAGTAAATCAAGTTTTGTAAAAGAAATAAATCACCTAAACCACCTAAAATAAGAAATTTATATTTGTTTTACCCATGACTAGGATAAAGCATATCAACAACAAAAAGTACAGATATATGGCACCCACTATTATGGCATACAGTGTTCTAGGTGCTGGGGTTTTAGCAGTCAAAAAATAGGTCCCTGCCTGTCCTCAGGGAACTTTCATTTTAGTGGAGCAAAGACAGACAATAAACACATAACATGTCAGATGGTAAGTGCAATGAAAAAAAAATATTTCAAATTAATGGCTAGGGAGTATGCGTGTGGCAGCTCTTTTATATGGGGGATGGGTGGTTACAGAAGGTCTCAATCATAAAGTGAAATTTGAGCAAAGACATAAAGAAAATATGAGGGAAAAAACATTATGAACGTATATGGAAAGATCTTTTTAGTAGGAAAATGGTTGCATTTGATAAATGTGAGATTGGTGAAATTTTCCAAGTGGGAGGACTTTTTTGTGGGTTTGTAGTATGTTTTTAACACATTTGCATAGTTCTGCTTTAAAAAACTGTGATTCTAGCTGGGCAAATATCTACTTATTATCAAATATAGTACCAAGTTCAAACAGTCCACAAAGCATTGCTCATCTCTTCCACAGAGAGAAATGATTTACTTCTTCACACAGCAGGCCATGAAAATTTGCTGATGGTGAAGGGAATTAGCTAAAGTCCTACCTCTACAAAAAATACTTCATTTATTTCAGAATTAGCAATGAAATTCTAAGAATACTCTTAACTTTTAATTTAGATTATTTTAGTAAATGTAAAATGTCCAGCACTGTACATAATTATTACTTTAAGATGTCAATCTTTATTTTTTAGTTAAGAGCTAATGAACCTTGATAATTAGCAAACAGTCTTTGAGGCAGAAAGTGGGATGGACACCATCAGTACTCTAAACCCAAAGTAGCGAAACCATTGTTGGGATTAGCATCATGTTGCTTTTTGTTCAGATAATTTTTTTTCTGAGAAAATACATGCATATTTTGGTATTCAATGGTGCTAGAAATATTAATTAGTTATAATTAGGTATTCTTTCAACCAGTTTGTTACCCAAAGTTAAACTTATCTTTACATTTTGAAAACTAAAAAATGATTTTAGAAATCCAGTAATATGCTCATATTAAAGGTTATAGTTTTAAAAATCAACAATTCTGGTCGATGTAAAAAAAACAAAATGTACCATGTACTGTAAAATCCTTTTCTTTAGGTAATAATGCTTTCCAACAGGATTTCTTAAGGAAAGGCTTAGGGTGGGTATGTCCAAGTTTCATTCATTTGAGGAGAATGTAATCTATGACTGGACACTTAATAAGCAGAAATTTGAGTTACCTTAGTAATATGTTTTTAACTTAAATGGGGGTCCTGAGAGGCCCACTGGAAGGCAAAAACAGTACATGGCTAGTAATATTTTCAGAAAACCACCTCTGTGCCTAGGTTTCCACAGTTGGTTGTCAAGTAGGGATAATAATAATTGCTACCTTTCCTGGGGAATGGTCATGTGATTTGACATTTCTGGCTGTTGATGCTATATCAACATAAATTATTATTAGAACATAATGCATGTATGCATATAAAACACCAATAAGGTGCTGTTAATGCCTATATAACATCTATAAATACTGGTCTTCCTTACTCTTTTTTCACGAGGAGAACGTATCATAGCATGTCACTAATCCATTTTCTCCAAATATGGAGGAAATATATATATTTTAAAGCTCCATATCATCCTTTTGAGAAGCATTAAAGCTGCTAATCCCTCATGGTCTCTGTAGCAATTGCACGGTGGCCCTCATATTAAGCCTTTGGCACCATTTCAAAGTTGGCTAATTACTTTTTTCTGGAGACTAGAATCATCAGGGAAAGGCAGAGGGAATAAAATTGGCTAGCAATATTAAAATATTGGTTGTTTAACATTTAACTGAGTATCAACAACGTGTTAACGTGCTATCTAAACAGATAATTAGGTAGCTGCTGCACACTGGGCTCTGTCTAAATTTAGCACTGAAATTAGGTTTAGGGGATGCGAAAATAGCAAAAGAAATGTTCTCAAGGGAAACGGTGTTGTCAGCACAGCTGAGGAATGTCACAATAGCTACATTTCGTCAATTATGATCAACAGGGGATCTCTGGGAGTGATGCAGGACAACTTGATTCCTAAGTGCAACCTGAGTATAGGTGATGGAAAGGAGTGCTGCAGGAAACAGGCTTACAGGGGACGACAGAGTATGACAGGCATAGGGAGTGGGAGAGGAGAGGAAGGGAGTGGAGGAAAAGAGGTACAAAACCGAGTGCTGGGAGACAGGTTGGGAGGCGGAAGTTAAGAAAGAAAGCAGAGAGATGGGAGGGGGGAGAATGGTGGGTAGCCTTGGAGGTGAGTAAATTATTGTAAGCCATTGGGTGGAGGGTGGGGAGTCCCTAGCGACTGAAAGGGGAGGACGCGTGGGACTGACCGCAGGCAAGCACTGACTGCTTTAGCTGCGACAGGCTCGGATCCAGGCGACAGATCTTTGTTCAGCTTTCTAATTGTAACCCTTGTGACTATCTGGTGGCGATGGCAGGACCTACATAAAAATAATGGTCTCAGGCCTGAGGACGGGTGTCCTCTGCCTCCAATCGGCCTCCGGACAGCCCAAACTCTTAATCCCCCCCTCCCCCCCACGCAGGACCGCGAAAGGCTGTGGATCCAAGGTCAGGCCAACCCGGCTGTGCCTGGCTGGCAAATGGAGAGGACAGGGCGGACAGCCACAGACGCTCCTCTTACTGGCAAATGTTTAATATTTCCCGAGGTCGCTTTCCTGGGATCAGTCAATGGTTCAAAGGAAAAACAGGCAATGAAAATAAAATTACATGTGTGAACATGCAAGGGAAACAAAATCAAAGAAAACCACCACCGCACTCGAGGTGCTCCGATCGGGGAATCCATGGCCTCCTGTTGCCAGTCGCCGGGCGCGGCGGCCGGAAAGAAGCGCGCGAGAGAAAGCAAACCTCCTGGGGCCCCTCTCTTCTCCCAGTTCCGCTGACCCTTCCACCAAACCGCCCTCCCAGAGAAGGGAAAGAAAAACGCCTGTGCAAACGTGCCTCGGCGGGCTAGGGGGAAGCGGGGCCGGGAAGAAGAGAGGGATTCGGAGCGCTCAGCTGTCCCGGGGAGCAGGAAGGAGAAAAGTCCTTCCTTTCAGACCCCCGCGTCTCCGGCGAGGAAGAAGATGACTAGTACAAAACGCTTCGTCCAGCTTTCTGGACAGGAATCTTTAGCTTGGGCGACGGAAGGGCAGCTTCATCCTGCCTTCCCCTTCCCACCTCCGCCTCTCCCCGTGTCCCCGCCAGGGGGAAAACGCCGCCCAGACGAGGCGAACGCCTTAACGCGATTGTCCGGTGGCCCTGCGCCTCAGTCTGCGCCGCGGCCGCGGTGGACCCGCGAGGGGCGGAGTGGGCGAGACCATTGGAAATGCTGGGGAGGGGGAGACGAGGCACGAATAAGGGGCGGGGCGGACTAACCTATTCCAGATTTTCCTCTTCTTAAAGACCTGTTTTGGGAGAAACCCCGTTGTCAAAGTGGATGAAAAGAATTTTTTTTTTCCAAAGGGGAGGAGCATGTAGGAGGGCGGGGTGGGAGGAGACAAGGCAGGCACTCTGAGATCAGATCCGAGGAAGAGTTGAGCCGAGAGGGCGGGCGAGTCCCAGCGTCCGCTCCGAGGGTCGGCTTCCTTTCCCCCTCCCTCACGGGGCGGGGTGGTGCGTTCCGAGTTCCCAGGAGTTCGACGCGGCCGGGTGCTGGGGGGGAGGGGAGTGGCGGCGGCAGCGGTGGCTGCGGGCGGCTCCCGCCTCAGCCTCGGCAGTGGCATCGGCGACGGCCGAGTCGAGGCAGGCGCGAGCGCTCGGCTGACTGTCAGCCGGCGGCGACGGCTTAAGAGCTGAGAGTTGGGGACGGGCGCGCCGGACCTTCCTCCGCGCCGCGGCCGCCCCTGCCGCCGCCCAGAGCCTGAGACGCCGGGGCCGGGAAAGCCGGGGGGACGGGCGGACAAGCGGGCCGGGGGGAGGGTGGGGGATGGCGCGGACCCCGGGGCCGGCTCCGCTGTGTCCCGGAGGCGGCAAAGCACAACTTTCCTCCGCTTCTCCCCCCGGGGCCGGGCTCCTGCTGCCGCCACCGACGCCTCCGCCACTGCTGCTGCTGCTGCTCTTCCCGCTGCTGCTCTTCTCCCGGCTCTGTGGTAGGTGAACCTCGGCGTCCGGCGCGGGCTGAGGGAGGCGCGACCGAGGGTCCTGGAGCTGCGGCCCTGCCGGCACGGGCCGCTCCGCGGGGCGGCGAAGCGAGGCAGTTGTGTTCGGCGGTTGGCTGAGCGAGTGGGTGCCGCGGACCTTGGCTTGAAACTTTTCGCCGCGCCCGGGGTGAGGCTGGGGAAGGGCCGCGCCGGGCGAGTGCGGCTCCGGCAGCCTGCACCCCTCCCCCTCATTCGCGCCGGACGCCGAGTGCTTCGTGCGCGGAGCTCCTCCGGGTTTGCTCCAGGGACCGTTACTTCCTCGCTCACTTTGTGAAGAAGCCGAGAGTGCGGATTTCTGGGCTGAGGTTAAGGTGCCGGGATGCACGTTTGCCGTCTTTTTTCTTCTCGCTGAAACTTGAGCTCTGAGCCCAGAAACCTTTAGGGACCAGAACCCGGCAGAATGAAACCTTCGGGTTCACCCCTCATCGCCTTCCACTCTAGAAGGCACCCTTTTAGCCCACCCTGCAGCATTCTCTACAGTCACTTCTCTTCGGTCCTCTGTCCCCAGTTCTGCCCCTGCATCCTCTCGTTCTCTTGCATTGAGCCTAGACGCTGGCTGCCTTCTTTGTGGGACGTCTCTTATATTGTCTGTTTATTTCATCAAATTCTGTTTCTTCCAGGATTTGCATCGATAGTGCCCCGCTGTTCTATCAAAACATCCCCACGCCCCTTCTGGGTTTCTTTCTTGTCCTACTCTTTCTTCTCCTTGTTAACAGTTTTCCTATCACGTTGGGAGCTAGTTCTTTTCCCAGGTATCGGAGACGAGACACCTGAAAATTTGCCTTTAATGCAAGGGACATGGACGAAAGGTAGTTAATGGAAGGTGATAGTTTAGGAAAATAAAGTCACCAGGCTTTGGGATTAGCTCTGAATGTCTTTGGGTAATGTCAAAACACTGCAGGAGTTATTCATTTGAGAACTCTTACTTGATAAGGAGATTTACCTAAGACATTTTTGTTGATAAGTAAGGCCTCTGTTGGATTTCATTATTTCATGAAATCTTAAGTGGAAATGAAATTTTGCCCGTGTGTATTTAAAAGAGATACTGTGGGGATTTCTTGGATAGTGTGATTTAGAAGAAAGAGATTCTGATGGAGGTAGGTGTATCAGGGTAGTTGGTTATGAGGGAGACAAAGTTATATTGAGATTGAGTGCCCCTTATAGGCTGACAGTTTCTACTACCATTTCACCACCAGGTTCCGTGCACTGTAATGAAAGTTTCTTACTTATACACAGTATAGTATGATAAATGACATGTTATCTATGCTGTTTCTGTATCCCCACTCCCCAGATGTTTGGCTCCAAAACACAATTCTTAATGCTATTACCTCCTTATGGAGAGCTGATACAAGGAGGTAAACTTTCATAATAATTTCACAGTAGTTTTGCAAGTGAAATGTTGATTATTTTTTTAAGGAACACGTTGGTTTTCACATGGAAAAAGAAAAGCTTTTTAAAATATAATAATATTGTTAATGTACTATTGGAAGGATTTGCTAAATCTAAATCCTAAAACTTCAATAGTATAGGTAAATGGAGTGTGATTTAGAGGAGGTGTAAACTGAAGTTATTAGGGTCAACTGAGTCAACTCCGCATGTAGTTGTAGAGACAGATGCTAGCTTTGGGTTACTGTGCACTGCTCATTTAAAGAGTTTCCGTTTTTGGCTTGTAGTGTTATGACACCCGAATTTGTGAACCCTTATGACATGTTTTTTTTTTTCTTTTTTCTATCTACTCTATTTTAGAATTCAGTCTTTGAGTAGGGCACAGTTATCATGACTTATGGATGCTTAGTAAGTATGGAAACAGTTTTCTTTGTGTAAGCTGCTTGTTGATCTAACATTCATAGTACTACTTACAAGGTTTGGCATGTACTTAACATTTTACTGAGTAGTATCAGTTTTAGAGTTAAAAACATTTATAGACTTAAAAAGATGACTCCTCTGGTGATTTGTTAATCAGAATGCTTGTTTTATCACATATAGATTTTTTTTTGTTGCTGTTTTTGATATTCTGCTTACACTTAGCATGACCTTAACCATGTTCAACTTAGGTACTGTCATCTATTAGCACAAGATTGTATTTATATCATGATAATTTGACCATCAAAGAACCCCTTACAACTGGTAGACATGATCTTATGAAAGCTACCAGAAACAAAACAAAACAAAACATATGCCTTAGATTGGGTGTTTGTCTATTATCTATTTTGAGGGTGTACATTATATGGCTAATTTAAAAAGAACTGAGAACTTTACAGGTTGACAAACTGCTAGGGTTTTTTTTCTTTTTAAGGCCTAAGAAATTAACAGCTATGAAGGTTAAAGGAGACTAGGTTAGTTAGCAACAACATCTGACTTGATAAACCTCGTTCATTTGATTCTGGGATTCCATGTTTCTTTATGATGGCAATAACCAGTTCATAGGTGATCAGTATTATCTTTCTTTCCTTCATTTTTCTTGGGAGGTAGAGAATATTATTAGCAGGGATATGGTGTTAATGAAAGGGAAAATAGACTATTTGACTTTGTAAGGTCCTATTTGACTCTGTGATTCTATGACTTTTTCCATTTAAAGTAAGGTTTTGTCTTCAGATGTTTAAAAGATGATAGAAAAGAAAATCCAGTTTGATAATGAACCTCTAACAGCACTATGAGTACTTTCTATGTTCCTGGAACTTGATAGGCACTTGGGGACATAACACCTAAGTAAGGAGTCCTGGCTTCAAGGAGCATACAGCACTGTGATAGCAATAAAGAAAATAGATGTCTGCAGGACAGTTTGGTGTTTATGATAGAGATCTGCATGAGATGCTGTCGGTTGCCCAAAAGAGGAGTAACTAACTCATTAGGTAAAGACATATGAATGTGAAATGAGGGGGAAAAAATCACTTTTAATCAGTTGGGTCAGATCTTTTTATTAAGATTAGACATTGTAGTAATGGTACACGTTTGTTCTTTTTTTCTATACAGTTTATGGTTGAGTGACCAAAGAGGCAGTTTAATTCTAAAAAAAGACTGCCTCTTAGTAGCTTTGACTCTTTGGCAGATTATTTAAAATGGGTAAACTTCAGCCTTCTTATTAAAAAATAATACTATCACTTGGATCATACAGTTCTTGTAAGTAGTAAAATAAAACCTTAACAGAGTTGCATGCCATTTAGTAAACATGCACATATTAGCATTTATTATATTGTACAACATAAGCCAACCAGCCTGGTATTCGTGATTCTTAAATCACGAATCTACCTAATGTCCTCAGTATTCAAGTTAATTGACATACTGTGTTCCTACTTTACATGTTTATGAATGTATAGCTCTCGTTAAATATTTGTTAAATTTACTTCAGATAAATATACAGATGGCCAATCTTCAGAATACTAGAATACAGTGAAGTTAGCTCAGCTGTGTAATTGTGTGGACTCTAGTTGACACTTTCCTTAAATGCATTTTAGAATTTGACAGCTCAATAAGGTCTCTTAGAATGTTTGTGATTATATTGAAAATGTGGGTTTGAAGAGGGAAGTGCCAGTTTAGCTGTACTTAATCAAGTTCCTGATAGTATCAGGCTGCGATCCACAATATATATATTACAGATAATTGGAAAGGGTACTGAATTTAAAATCAAGCAGAATAATCGAGAACTTCCTTTTTCCCACTTGGCTATAGCATCAGAAATAGAAATTGGAAAAAGCTGAGCAATTGTATCTTTCTCTCTGTCTTTATCTTATTTACTGGTTTACCATGCTTGTGTTGCTTACACTTGCATATATTTATATATATATAATTTTATGATTTGCAAATTCTGTTGAATGCTTTGTAGCCATATAGTTAAGGAATAAAACTTAGGCTTATTGTCTATTATTTGAAAATCATTGAAGAGAAGCTGGCTGTGATAGTGTGTTAAAAAATGGAGAGTGTTTTGTAATTTGTTCATTAATTAGTAAGTAAATAATATCTTGCTATAGCATATTCTGTAATCTGTTAAAGTTTTCATAAAAATTGCAATAAGCACTATATGGTTTGTGAAAGATTCAAAATTTGATAATCGTTAATATGTAGGATAAAATCAAATAACCTTTAAGTCACTGTGGTTGAATTGTGTAATTGTGTATCCCAGTTTGGACATGTTCTTGATCTTGGTCTGCATTCTGGTGGGTGTGGATCCATTGTATATAGGACCTTTAGATGAGGTTACTCCATTTAAGGTGTCTCCCAACTGAATCAGGGTGGGTTTTGTTTTGAAGACAAAGATTTTATTTTATTTTTTAAATTTTTACTATTTCCCGTGCCCCCCCCGCCCCCCCCCGAGATGGCTCTCTCATTTATCTGCTTGTTGTCTCTGCTCTTTGTCTCTGCTTGTCGTCTTTAGGAGGCACAGGGTATCGAATCTGGGACCTCCCATGTGGGAGGTGGGTGCTCAACTGCTTGAACCACATCTGCTGCCTGCTTGTTGTGTCTGCTTGTCTTCTTTAGGAGGCTCTGGGAACCGAACCTGGGTTCTCCCATGTGGGGGGTGGTCACCCAACTGCTTGAGCCACATCTGCTCCCTCAGGGTGGGTTTTAATCCTTTTAGAGAAGGCCACAGTGAGAGAAGCCAAGGGGAGGAGCCAGAAGTTGGAAGTCCACAGAACCCAGAAGAGAAAGAAAAAGACTCTGCCATATGCTTTGCCATGTGACTGAAAAGCCAAGGAATCCCAAAGATAACTGGCAAGCCAGAAGAAACTGACCCCAGGAGGAAGCAAGCCTTCTAGGCTCTGAAACCATGAGGCAGTTAACATCTATTGTTAAGTCAAACTGTATGGTATTTGTTTTAGCAGCTAAAAAACTAAAACAATAATGGAATTTTAGATGATTTTGTTGGGGAAAGCACTCAGGATCAAAAATCTGAGCACCACTAATCTGTCTATTTTTGATTACCTTTATTATTTTTTTCAACAATTGTCTTAAAGTCTTGAACCCATATCCTTTCCTGAATTTCATAAAACTTATGATTTTAATTTTTGTAATAGGCTCTGGCATAGTTTAACCATTTTATAAAATAAAAATTTTTATAAACTTTTATCAAGGGTGGGCCTCAAATTTTTCTAAATGGCTCATTTATTGTAGTATAGGTCATCAGTTTAAAATTTTAGTGAGGGCTGCCTTCTAGTGTACCTAGCCAAATAGCAGGTACTATAGTTGTTTTAAGAAAGGATATGGTATTACTTACTTATATTGTCAATTTTGCGTATTCTTTTTAATGTAGCATTCAGGAAGATTGTTTTTCTTGCAGGCCTATTGACTGCTCCCCATTCATTTTGCTAATTGAGATAAATAGGGAAGAACTACATGTTGCATTGTGAGTAAATATTCATAAACCATAATTTGAGTCATATGTAAAAACATACCACCTCATAATTGGATTAAGTGCCTAAGAATTTGCAGTATGCTTTTCAACACGCCAGATGATGATTTTGTTAGGTGTAAGGTAACTAGATTA
>JAQZBX010011169.1:22433-43287 GCA_029593785.1 Cabassous unicinctus | reverse complement strand
GTCTTTTTTCACTTTAATGACATTCAACAGTAGCAGGCCCACCTCTCCCCTGGCTGGAATGGGGAACAGAGTACAGGATGATCACCTGCCCTCCAGCTCCCACGTAGCTGCTGGTCCCAGCGTTTGGACGATAGGATGATTCATAGGCCTAGTTCCAGAGAAGTGGGAAGTCAGGGCCTTGGGGACTAGTGTCAAGGCGTTCTCCTGGACAGCAACGAAGCATCCCATCAGGGTCAGGAGTGAGCACAATGGGAAGGAAAGCCACTGGGAGGCACAAGGAAAGGGAGGCCCTCTCCTGCCGCCGCCTACAGACAATCCCAAAGGCCTCCGCAGTCGAGCAGGATTCCTTCGGCTTCACCTCCCACCGTTCTGGTGCTCCTGTCCCATCGCGGCTTGCACGTCCTTTGTTGAATGAGGGTCTTCTCTGCCTCCAGGACATTGCTATCCTAACGAGCATCCCTTTTGACTTTTCACCCTATACTCTGTTATTATTGCCTGGCATGATATTTTGTAATTGTTTAATTACATATCAGATCTCTTCCCAGGAGCAGATGAGCTATCCAAGGACCGGTGTCGTCAGGACCTAGAAGAGCATAAGACAACACTGGGCAAAGGTTAGTGGGATGAAGGGATGGTTAATTCTAGGTTGCCAAGTATTGATTTCTCAAAAAGCACTTATTTCTTACCAAAATAATGATACAGGTATCTAGAGAAATCCTTCACCACCCAGCCTCCTTCTGAAATGAATAAATACTTAGAGCAAACCAAGCTGGCATCTGATCTTTTATAATTCTTTCATTCATTCCTTTTCTACTTTTTTCAATCAAAATGAAATCTTGCACTTAAAAGTGTCCCTTTGTTTAAAGTAATAAAATGCTATGTAAAAGTGCATGTAATTATGTAAAAAAAAAACTCTGAAACCATTAGGCATATCAGTCAACATTCAGAGCCCAAGAAAAACTGAAACCAATGATGCCAATTCAGCTAAAGGAGCTGACAGGGCACTGGGGATATATAAAAACACAGTTGTCTTAAGAGATTGTAAAATCTAATTTGTTTTCTCAATCTTTTGCAATCTGCCCATTTCAGTGGCAGTTTATAGCTGAGTAAAGTTAAAGGCCACAGCCTGAATTACAGTATGGTGTGGAATGCATGTTCCTCTTCCACCTCTTCGGTCTCCTGGACATGGCCTTCAACACTGCATCTTACTTCAAAGAGGAAACCGTTGTCGGAGACGTGAAAGTCAGCAAAGAAATAGTTTTGTCTGGTTTGGATTTCTTGATGCTATAAAATGGGATTTGGTAGTTTAGCTCAGAGAAAAAGCAAAGTCATCTTTTCAAACTTTTATTAGATTTATTTATTTTTGTTTTTTTCCCTCCATTCCTATAAAGAAAATAATTTTTCCATATTTCTTGCCAGAGAAAAGATATTATATGTATCTTTGGTCAAAACAGCATGATATTGACACAATCTACCACTGTAGCTTTGAAATATGCTTTCAAGTCAGGAAGTGTGACTCCTTCAATTTCTTTCTTCTCTTTCAAGATGTTTGTTGCTATCCAGGGCCCCTTACTCTTCCAAATGTATTTGTTAATTGGCATTTCCTTTTCTGGTAAATAGGCTGTTGGAATTTTTATCAGAATTGCATTGTGTTTGTAAATCACTTTAGATAGAATTGGTATTTTAATGATATTTAGCCTTCTAATCCATTAACATGGAATGTTCTTCCATTTATTTAGGTCTTCTTTGATTTCTTTTAGGAATTTTTATTAGTTTTCAATGTTTAAGCGCTTTACATCTTTGGTTAAATTTATTCATAAACATTTGATTCTTTTAGTTGATATTATTTAAATGGAATTTTTTCTTGATTTCTTCTTCCTCAGATTGCTCACTACTGATTCTTAAATGTTGATTTTGTAACCCACAACTCTGCTGAATTCGTATATTAGCTCTAGTAGCTTTGTTGTAGATCTTTTAGAGATTTTCTATGTATAGGATCATGTCATCTGCAAAAGTGAAGATTTTACCTCTTCCTTTCCAAAGTGAATGCCTTTTATTTCTTTTTCTGCCTAACTGCTCCGTCTAGAACTTGCAGGACAATATTGAATGACATTGTTGACAGTGGGCATCCTTGCCTTGTTCACATCTTAGAGCCATAGCTTTCAGTCTTTCACCAGCAAGGACGCTGTTAGCTGTGGTTCTTCATATATGCCTTTTATCATGTTGGGGAAGTTTCTTTCTACTCCTATTTTTCTAAGTGGTTTTATCAAGAATGGAAGCCGAATTTTGTCAAATGTCTTTTCTGAGTCAATAGAGATGATCATGGAGTTTTTTCCCTTTGTTTTTTTAATGTGGTGTATTACATTAATTGATTTTCTTATGTTGAACCACTCTTGTATAGCTGGGATAAACACCAATTGATTATGGTGTTTAATTCTTTTAATGTGCTGTTGGATTCATTTTGTAATTATTTTATTGGGGATTTTTGTATCTATAATCAAAAGAGAAATTGGTCTGCAAGTTTCTTTTCTTATAGTTTCTTTATCTGGCTTTGGTATTAGGGTGATGTTGGAATCATAAAATGAGTTAGATAGTGTTCTCTCTTCTTAAATTTTCTGGAAGATTTTGAGTGGATTGTATTCATTATTCTTAGAATGGTTGGTAGAATTCCCCTGTGAAGTCATCTAGTCCTGGGCTTTTCTTTGTTGGGACCGTTTGATGACTGATTCAATCTTTTTACTTGTAATTGGTCTGTTGAGGTTTCTATTTCTTCTAGACACAGTGTATGCTGTTTGTGTATTTTTAGAAATTTGTCCATTTCATTTAAGTTGTCTAATTTGTTAACATAGAATTTGTTCATAGTACCCTCTTATGATCTGTTTTATTTCTGTGGGATCATTAGTAATGCCCCCTCTCACTTCTGATTTTATTTATTTGCATCTTCTTTCTTGTTTTCTTTATCAATATAGCTAAGTTTATCAATTTTATGGATCTTTTCAAAGAATGAAGTTTAGGTTTTGTTAATTCTCTCTATTGTTTTCTTTTCACAATTTCATTTATTTCTGCTCTAATCTTTGTCATTTCTTTCCTTCTGATTGCTTTAGGATTAGTTTGCTGTTCTTTATTTCCTTCCAAGTGTACAGTTAGGTTTTTGATTTTAGCTCTTTCTTCTTTTTAAATGTGTTTAGGGCTATAAATTTCCTTCTCATCACTGCCTTTGCTGCATTCCATTAAGTTTTGATATGTTGTGTTCTCATTTCCATTTGCCTCAAGATATTTACTGATTTCTCTTGTAATTTCATCTTTGACCCACTGATTGTTTAAGGGTGCATTGTTTAACTTCTATAATTTGAGAATTTTCCAGTTCTCTACCTACTATTGTTTTCCAGCTTCATTCCGTTATGGTGAGAGAAGGTGTTTTGTATAATTTAAATCTCTTTTAATTTACTGAGATTTGTTTCTTGATTCAACATATGATCTATCCTGGAAAATGATCTATGAGTCATTGAGAAGAATGTCTATCCTTCTGTTTTGGGGTGCAGTGTTCAGTATATGTCTGTTAGACCTAGTTCATTTATTGTATTACTCAAGTTTTTAGCTACCTTATTGATCTTCTGTCTAGATAGTCTATCTAGACAAGAGAGTGGTATATAAAATCTCTAACTATTATTGTTTCTTAGTCTGCCATAAGGCTGCCAATGCAAAGTATCAGTAATGGGTTGACTTTCATAAAGGGGATTTATTTGGGGTAAAAGCTTATGGTTCTGAGGCTGTGAAATGTCCAAGTCAAGATACCATCAGAGATGCTTTCTCACCAAAGTCAGCTTCCACATGGTGAAGCAAAATGGTGGGCAATCTCTGCCTGGGTCTCTGCCTTCCCCTCTAAACTCACTGTCTCTTGAATCCCAGCTCCTGGAGCTCAGCTGTGAGCAAGCAGACATAGGCTTGTCTCTTTCCAGCCTCCTCTCTCCTCTGTTTTTTGAGATTCCTAAAAGAATTTCAAACTGTTACACTCAACCTTCTGAATCCCAAAAAGATAGTTTCCTTCCATATGCAAAATACATTCATTATATCACAATATTTCAAAAACTTGAAATCATTTCAGTAGCAATGCTAAGTAGAAAATCTCATAAAAATAAGTTATAGGCATTCAATTTGTCTTTTGGGAGCATTCTTCTCTGGCTTTAGACCTGTGAAACTTAGAAAACAAGTTATCTGTTTCCAATATGCAAAGAAGGAGCAGACATAAGATAAGCATTTGCATTACCATAAGGAGAAATTGGAAGGAAAACAGGCATTACAGTTCCGAAGATGGTGAATACCTGCAGGGTATACTCCGAATCACCTCTAGAACGATGTCTCCTCACGGCCTCATGGGAGCCCATGCTTCCAAGGGCTTGCCCAGCAGCCATCTTCTTGGTTCTTCCCGCATCAAGCATCTGGGCGGTGGCCAAGCTCTAGACCTCATCCTCCAAGAACACAGGGGTGAGAGCCACACTTTCCACAAACTCTGGAGGACAGTCTCAATCCCCTTAGTACAGTGGGGTGATGGCAACATTCTCCCTAATCTCTGACATATAGGCCCAAACCCCTCAGGACAGTAAGGTAGCAACTTAACTCTCTCTAATCTATGGGGAATAGGTCCAAGCTCCTCAGAGCAGTGGGATGGTGACCTAACTCTCCCCAACCACTGGAGAATGTGCTCCACCTTCTTTGTAGCTTGGGATGGCCAAATGCTCCCTGAACAATGGGCTGGAAGATACACCCTCTTCAAATGCTGGGACAAACTCACCCTTCCTTCATGCACGAGATGGACCCCTCTCCTGGCCCTAGCAGATGTCTTAAGTCCTGATGTCTGCTTCCACAGCTTTCTTCTTGAAGTCATTTGTCCTTCAATCTCTCCCCTCCATGCCCCTTTTAGCCCAGGGTGATAGTGGATTCATTCACGCATATCTCGTAGATAGCTTGTCAGTTTTGCATGCAGTTCACAGGAGTACAAGCCATCAGACAGTAAGACTTTCCACATGTCCTTCCTGGATAACTGCTTTCCTAATCCTGGCTTGCGCTGAAATGGCTGCCTGTTTCCAAGTTCAGTCACGTCCTCATATAGGGCACTATCCTCTGGGGCTTGTTTTCCAGAAGCTTAGAGCTCCTAAAATCATCAAACTCTGGTTTCTTTGTGACCAACAATTCAGTTCCCAGCTTATCTCTTTCCTTCACAGTTTGCTATTAGCTCCAAGGAGACGCAAGGCCTCATTTTCCACATTAAATTAGGAAATCTTCTCAGCTATATGTCCAAGCTTGACATTTTCAAATTCTGCCTTTCATCTAACATCTGTCTTTTCGTGTGTGCGTTTCTTTTCTTTTATTGAAAACTCCTTTTCTGTATAGTTGATAGTTTGGGTAGATCTGAGTGATCTCTTTCTCATTTAAGTTTCTGTGTATTTTGTAAACACTTTCTTTGTTGTTACCTTGGGGTTTATATTACAAACCCTACATCTATAAATTACTAATTTGAAAAGATACCAACTTAGCTTCAACAGCATACACACATGCTCTGTTACCCCTCTTTATGTTGTTTTTGCTCCCACTTTATCTCTTTATATTTTGTATATCTGTTATAAGGAAATAAGCCTTTTCTCTTGGTTAATTGTATTTTGACTCTTATAGAAATAAAAGATGAGAGCTGTATATTGAGGATGCAGTATTATTAGGTTTTTCATTTACTGTTTTACTTACACTTACTGACAATCTTCATTTCTTCACAGTACTACAAACATTCTCTCTTGTTTTTTCTGTTCAACCTGCAGAACACCCTTTAGTAATTCTTGTAAGGCATGTCTTTATTGACAGGCTAAATTTCTATTTACCTGTGAAATTTTTAAACTCCCTCATTTTTGAAGGACACTGCTGCCTGATAAGGAATTTTTGGCTGGCAGTTTTACTGTTTCAGTATCTTAAATATATTATACCATAGCCTTCTCACCTCCATGGTTTCTGATGAGAAATTGTCACTTCTTATTGAGGACCCTTTTAATGTGACAAATTGCTTTTCTCTTGCTGCTTTCTGTATTCTCTCTATAACTTTGGCATTTGATGTTTTGATTAGTATGTGTCTCAGAGTAGTCCTAGTAGGATTTATTCTGCTTGGAGTATGTTGTATTTCTTAGACATGTATATTTCTTTCTTTCTTATAGTTGGGAAAATTTTGGTCATTATTTTCTCAAAAATTTTTTCTGCCCCTTTTCTCTTTTCTTCTGCCCACTCATGATGCATATGTTTGCATGCTGTCACTCAAGTGCTCAGTTTTTTCTATTCTTTTCCCTGTTCTTCTGACTGTATGATTTAGATTGTCCTGTCTTTTAGTTCACTGATTCTTTCTTCTGCCTGTCCAAAATTAATGTTTTATGCCTCTAGTGTATTTTTAATCTCTATTATTGTGCCTTTCATTCTAATAATGTCTGTTATGTTTCTTCTTATACTTTCAAATTCTTCTTTATGCTCATTCATCATTTTCTTAATATCCTTTATCTCTTTATATGTATTTTCCTTTATCTCCTTGAATTGTTTTAGGAGGTTTGTTTGAATTTCTTTTATTAGTTTTTCCAAATTCGATGTCTTCTCTGAAGTTTTAATTTATTCCCTTGACAAGGCCATATATTCCTGTTTCTTAGTATGGCTTGTAATTTTTTGCTGATGTCTAGGCATCTGATTATCTTGGTTAGTCAACTCGGAAGGCTAGATTTTTCCTCCTTTCTAGGGTATTATTGTTGATTGACTGTGTGTTAAAGCTCTTCTTTTACTCTTGATCCAACATAGTCTAGATCTTTAGTATAGCTGGAGTTAAACTGATCAGATTTTCTCAGCTTTTCTTCATCTGATTCTTGCCCTGGATATGTGGTAAAATTTTTAAGATTGTAGCTTGTGTGCAATTGTTTCACCCAAAGAAAAATTCTGTTCCTTCTCCAGTAATCTTGATATGTTCTGTTTGTTTTTGTGCAGAATTTTCTCCCTAGCACCTATGCTTTGTTTAAATTCTCTCCCTTACTCAGTGACCCATTTTCCTTATCCTTTTTTATTCTTGGGCCCTCTTGTGTTACAGCAGCTCAGTTTGCCCACCACACATTTTTCTCTGTGAGGCTTTTATGCCTCCAGTTTCTTCCTTACTAGAGCTTCCTGCCCAGGGATGCTAGATAGAGTCAATCCAGAAAGGTGGTTCATTCCAGAAAAGTCTGTTTTAAATTTAGATGGTCCAGCCAACAGTAACTAGGTTGAGTAACTTGCCACTATTGCAGTCTCCAACCCCATCCCCTGGGTGCCCTTTTGTGTGCAGTACTACTCAGTAGCTTTTGTTCTATCCTAGGTCTCTGTGGGCTTAGGTCCCTGTACCTGGGTGTGAATGAGGTTCTAACTCGCTGCTGTGAGTGGATTTATCATCTGTGTCCCTGGTGGGAGGTGGGAGGGATCCAGGCTGTTGCCTCCCAGCAGTTCCCATGCTGCATGGGACTGAGTGAGGAGGAGGGAAGAGAACTGGCAAGTCTGGGATGGAATTTGCCTATTAGATATTTTTCTTTTACTTTGATTCGGGACTTTTGGAGTCTTTTTCTGGTCTCTACCATCCTCTGGAGTTCTAAGTGAGTGGGGTTTGCCCTTTTATTTGCTGAATTTCTGGGGAGGTTTTTCCCAGGGATATCTTATGTTGCCATGTTGATGATGTCACCAAGAATTGTTTTTCTTTTCCTCTTATTTTCTTGGTCTACACCCATGTAATGAAGGGCATGACCAAGATTCAGTGCCCTTTTCTCATGCATGAAAGCTCTGTAATGCTTCTTTCTACCCACCTTTCCCTCTCACTCTGGGACATAATTCTTGTTTTCATTTCTATTAATATTTCTATTCTATTTCTACTACTCTGTTACTATAGATTACTTTTGCCTATAATGAAGCTTATTATAATAGGAAATATGCAATATTTATTCTTTTGTGTCTCACTTCACTCAGTATTTTCTGAATTCCTCAATGTTTCTGTGTGTATTAGCTATTCATCCTTTTTTGTATCATATAATGAAGATGTTATAATTAAGTTGTCCATTCTGTAGTTGTGAACATTTGAGATGTTTATGTGTCATGTTATTATGAATGACGCTGCTACATAAAATTCTTGTCCAGACCTTTTCTGAGCATTTGTCCACAGGAGTGAAATTGCTAGGTCATGAGCTTGGTATAGATTTACTATTAATAACCTGGCAGGTCATTTCCCAGGGTATTGTACCATTTTATCTGCCAGTCAGCACTGTATGAGAATCCCAGCTCCCCACATCCTTGTCAATAGTTGATATTGTCAGTCTTTTTAAAGTTACGTTTTGGGTGGGTGTGAACCAGTATTTCATTGACTATTGCAAGCCTTCTTTGTAAAGTATCCAAGTTTACTGCTTATATAGGTATATTTAAATTGGTTTATCTTTACAGGTTTGAAGTAGGTTTTCATATATTTTGACTACTAGTCCATTCACAGATATGTGCATTGTAACCATTTTCTTCTGGGCTATGATTTAATTTTTCATTTTCTTAATATTTCATTTTGGTTAGCAGAACTTTGTAATTTTGATAATGTGATTTGCCTTTTTTTCCATTTCATAATTATGTAGAGGCCTACTGTCCATATCTAATGCATTATTTTATGTGGTGAGGATAAGGGTCAAGGTTCATTATTTCCACAGGGATAATCAGTTTTTCCAGAGCAATTGGTAATGGCATATATGTGGGTCTATTTGTGGATGCTTTATTCTGTACTACTGCTTTATTTGTCTAACCCTACACTAATGTCATATTGTCTTAATTACTATAGCTTTAGAGTAGGTCTTGAAACCAAATAGTGTATGGCCTCCAAATTTATTCTTCTTAAAGCTTGCCTGGACTATCTAGAGCTTTTGCATTTCTATACATATTTTAGAAACTGATTTTTAATTTCTAAAAAAAATTTAAGCAAACAAAAAACAGCAACAGAAAAGATTAGCCTGCTGTAACTACTGGGAGAATTATGTTGAATCTCTGGATCAATTTGGGGAAAATTATCATCTTAATTATATTGAGTCTTTTAATCCAAAAAAAACCTGTTCTATCTCCTTATTTACTTATCTTTTTTATTTTATCTGAGCCATGCTTTATTTTTTATTTTAGTTTAAAGGCTTTTATCCTTTGGATACATGTTTTTCTAGGTATTTACAATTTTCAATGCTATGGGGAAGATATTTTTTAACATTTTATTTTCCAGTAATTTTTAGTGTATAGAAATATAATTAATTTTATTTTGAATTTGCATTTTTGTATATTTGTTTATTAGTTCTAGTAGTTTGTAGGTTCCTCAAAGAATTGAATCATTAGCTCTAATAGTTTCTATATTCTCTTTGATTTACTGCATAAAAATTATATCTCGTGAAAACCAAAGAAAGCTTTACATTTTCATTTTATATCATTTTGCACTGTATTTTTACTGACTCATTTCACTGGCTATAATCTCTAGCACAGAGCTGAATGGAAGCGGCAAAGGTGAATCTCCTTGCCTTTCTCCAAATGATTGTTCAATAGTTCACCATGAAGTATGTTGTTACCTTTAGTTTTTTGTTGGTTTTCTCATTTATTTTTGATAGACAGTTTTCTAAAGGGAGGATATTTCCTTTGATTTCTAGGTTTTTATCATGAATGTATATTAAATTTCATTAAATACTTTTTGCATCTATTGAAATGATTGTAATTTCTTCATTTATTCGATAATACAGTGAAATGTATTGACTGATTTTTCTAATTAAACTAACCTTACAATCAAAGGCTAAATCTCACTTCATTGGGATGCATTGTTCATTTTATATATTTCTAGATTCAATGCACTAATACTATATCAAGAATTTCTCCAACTCTGTTCACAAGGGATGTTCATCTCTAATTAATTCTTTAAAATTACATATCCCACAAATTTTCTTATGTTATCTCCAATATTATCCAATCCAAAATATTTTTCAATTTCCCTTGTAGTTTTTTTCCATTCTATGTGTAATTTGTAAATTGCCTCCTTAATTTTCAAATATTTAAACTTTTGTGGTATCTTTTTTTAATTATTAACTTCCAAATTAACTTTATTTTAGTGTAAGAATGTGCTTCTTATGAGTCCCGTCCTTCTGATTTTATTAGGACTAATTTTATATTGCAGATTATGGTCTATCTTAGTAAATGTTCAACAAGCCCTTGCAAAGACTGTTTGACAGTTTGGGGGTATAATGTTCTAAAAATGTCAATTAGTTTATAGCATTGTTCAGTTTTCTCAACTTTTTTTCAGAATTTGTATCCATTGTCCATCCAAGTAGCTATTGAAAATAGACTGTTAAAAATTTCCAAATATGATTATTAATTTGTTTATTTCTGTTTTTTCTGTCAATATTTGCTTCATGTATCTGAAGGTATGTTATTAGTTACATTGATATCACTATGTTCACCTGATCTACTGATCTTTCTGTCATTGTGAAATGCTCTTTTTTCTTTACATCAAGTCTGCAATCTCTGAATTTTTATTGGAATAGTTCATCCATTTACCTTGACTGTGATCATTTACATGGATGGATTTAATTCTGCCTGTTACTATTTGTTTTCTGCTTGTTTTGTCTGCTTTTAATTTCATTATTCCTCCTGGTTTATCTCCTCTTCTTGTTATGGCCTTGAGTGTGTTTGTTTTTTTCTAATTGGGGGAGTCAGAGAGTCTTAAGGATTATAATATGCATCCATAACTTTTCACAGACTACCTTAAACTAATATTATTATTTTATTTAAAATGTAAGAATCTTAAAACAGCTTTATGTCATTTTCCACTCTAAGATTTTATGTTATTTTGGCCATGTGTTATATTCCACAGATACTAAAAGCCACATAATATACTTTATTGTTTTTCAGTCAATAAACAAAAGGTAACTCAAAAGTAATATATTATATTGACTCACATACTATTCTTTCTTGCAGATCTGGGTTTTCATCCAGGATGACAATCCTGCAGTGTGATGAGCTTTCTTCATTATTTCTGGCATCATACCTCTTCTGAAAAAAATATTTCAGCTTGTGTTTGTCTGAAAATGCTTTTAGTTTCTCTTTATTGTCAAAGGTAAAATTCTATATCATTGGATATAGAATTTTAGGTTGGGGATGTGTGTATGTGCATGTTTCTGGCACCTTAAGCTTGGCCTTCCATAGTCTTCTGATTTCCATTATTTTGTATAAGAAGCAATCTGTAATTCTTTGTCATGTTACTGAATTTATTGTTTTTTTTTTCTCTGAAAGCTTTTCATATTTTCTCTTTACTTTTTTTTTTTCAGTAGTTTGGCCAAAGTGTGCAAATTCAAAGACATAGAAAGAAGAATGTGAGTAAATGAAAATAGAACGAGAACATGAGGTGTGGGAAGAAGAAGGGGAAGTTAATGCATAATGTTTGGGGTGGTGTGAAAATCCTGGTAACGGTGGTGAGGATAGCACTACACTGTGATTGTGAGTGAGTGTGAATAATCCTGCAGAATGGCATAACTGGGGGTAGCTGAAGTGGGGAAGTTCATGTTGTACATGTGTTTTCACAATTAAAGACAGAGAGCGAGATTAAGAAGGCAGTAACAACAAAAGGCAATTCATGATCCTGGACTTGCTGTGATAATGGGGGAGGAAATGCCCATAAGGACACTACCGGGACATAGGAAAAGACTGGAATATAGGTTGTAAGCTTCATATCAATGTTAAATTTCTTAACCTGATAAGTACATATAAGGTGAATGCATATCTGAATATCTTTGTTCTTAGGAAATGTACAAGTGAGTATGAAGGGTGCAAGGTGCATGAGGTATACAACTTACTCTCAAGAGTTCAGAAAATAGATTGATAAATAAATAAACAAACAGCTAAATGGATAGATAAATAAGTGGATTGATAGAATGATAGATAGATAGCTAAACTGTTATAGAATATGTGCCAAAATGTTAAAATTGGTGGATCTGGGTATCTGGGGAGTAGATAAGAAAATGTAGGAGTTCACTGTATGTGATGTGGATTATTTTTGCAAATGTCCTGTAATTTGAAAGTATTTCAAGATAAAAAAGTTATTTTTTTTAAAAAGTGAAAGTCTTATTGCCAACAGAGAGTTACAGATAAATTGTTACAATAAATTTTCCAAGTAGACACATTATTTATTCCTCAGTCTCCTTTTACTCTCATAACAGTAAGGTGCCCAAGGCTAAGACTGATAAACTCTAAGAGCATGAGAGAAGAAAGGAATAGCTTATAGATAATAAAAGTGAGTAGAGAGGAAAGGGGGACAGAAAGAAAGGGTGTGCGAGAGCCAGAGAGAGAGGAGAGACTCAAGAAGAGTGAGGAAATAAAGGAAAAGTTCTACACTATAAATAATAATGTGGTGGGTGCTTCTGTCAGTCAGGATGAAGCTTAACTCTCAGTTACAGATACTCTAAAATAAGGATTAACCAAAAGATCTGTTTTTTAAATTTCTTACATATGGAGTCAACAAACTACCTGCTTTTGTAAATAAAGTTTTATTGCCCCCCAGCTCCACCCATTTATTTATGTACAGAGTTCAGAAGCTGCAGCAGAGACTTCCTGGCCTGCAAAGCCAAAATATTTATTATCTGGCCCTTTATAGGAAGAGTCTGCCAGTCCCTGTCTATGGTCAAAGATTGGATGGTGTCTATCCCTAGTTTTATATGGCACCTCTGCCGTCACCAGGACTGAGGCTGCTTCCAGTGCATTCTCCCACCCACTGCATGTATTCTCACCCTCGGGGTCCAAGAAGGTGTTCACGTTCAAGAGGCACATTGGAAGAAAGAGCAAGGAGATGTGAAAGGCAGATGCCACGTTCCTGTAGAGCTCTTTCCCCAAAGCTGCCACACAACCCCGAGATTCACGTCCTATTCACCAAAACATGCTCATGAGGTCCCAGTTAGTGTCAGGCAGCTGGGATAGTCCCCTCTTCAAGGTGGACGTGAGTCCAGCTAAAAACCAGGGCTGCGAAGAGAGCGAGGAAAAGATATTAGGGCAGATAAGTAACCGAAGTTCACTGCTATTATCTTGAGCCACATTTGAGAAATCCTGCCTGATATGTCTGCTCAGATACCTAGAGCTGTTGGCTGAAGTCTACAAAATAAAAAGTCTAGGCTTAGTGGAATGAACCACAAAGTAAATATCCTTCCATTTGCTATCATGAGCCCCAGAGAGTAATGTTCTAGCCACGCCGTTAACACAGTCATAACGGATTATACCTGTGTGTGCTTCCTTCTGATTTTTCCTGGAGAAAAATCTGTCACAGAAATACTTGAATATTAGGACAAATTTCAGACTATAATTTATAGAACGTTGCATACTCTTTAGCTAGCAGATCATAGCTATTCCTTTATAAATGTCGTAGGAGCCTTCCATTATATACTGCGGTGGTGTAGGTAGAAAATTTTAAAACATAAATTACAAGGGCCCTCAAAATACATGATACTTTGCAGACAGTAATGTGTTACCAGACTGTCATGATCTTTCATGTAAATACGAACTTAATGTCTTTTTAAAGTGCTGTTTTGTCTTCCCAGCTGACTGGGACATCTCTAAAGAAAGTCGATGTTTTAAAAATTATGTATTAGTGAAAGCAGGCTTTTGAGTCAATAGACTTGGGAGAGTGATTTTTGGCTGTTCTATTTAGAATCACTAGTGTGTCTGTAAATCTACCCAAGGTCAGAACTCTGGCCCTTCCTTCATGTAGACATTTGGGTTTCTGGGGCAAGGCTGCAAAGTCCCACAGCCTAGTGGGAAGGGGTGTGGGTGAGAATAAGCTCTTTTATCACCCCAAGTTGGCTGGCTCTCGAAAGGAAAGGCAAGCACGCTTGTCACCCGTGCATCTCCTGCTGGTTTGAACTGGTCTTAAGTGCTGCTACTAGGGGTTTAATTCACTTACTACAACGTAGCCTAGCTCTCTGACTAGTAATTATCCCAGTTGCTTGGCTTTGTGGATTTATTCCTGTCCTGGGTAACAACTGACCAGAATACCAGGAAAGGAATCTAGATGGGAAAGGCCTTCATTTCCCCACCGGAAGCCCGCGTGCAGTGATTATGTGTGAGCGATGAGTCTAGGAATCTGAAGGATCGCGGGAAGGGAGGCTGCCTTTCCACAGTGACCCTGGCACTGCACTGATGCCTTCAAGGATCCAAGCAGATTTTAATAAGCCTGTGTGCACACTGAGTCTGTAATTGAAAATTCTAAGTATATGCGCGTTTCCAGGCCACGTCTCCCTGTGAATTGTCTTAAAAATGCGTCCTCAGACCACTGAGGCAGAGGCCAGATGCCCTGATGGCCGCAATCGGAACGAAGCAACGTCACGCTCTCCCATCTAAAGCTTCCTTGCGAGCCCTTTTCAAGACCAAACAATGCGAGCTAATGTGTCGCCGGGACTGTGTAATGTCACTCAGGGAAGGTGGCTGACACGCAACCCAGAATCGTGCCGACACTCCTTTCTGCTCACAGGGACCACGTTCGAACACCACCAGGCTACAGATCCAGTGAAGACGATTTTGGACAAACTTCCTCTTTTCCCGCCAGAGGTCTCAGATGCTGCGCTGACTTTCTGTTCTCAATTAAAATAGCAAACTGTCAAATGTTGTCTAAACTTCCCCAGAGGGAGGGCGGAGGGCTTCCGAGTCCTTTATTTACCACCGTCCACCCTGTGAACTAGAATCCCCATGAATTCCCTCTTCCTGAGAAGCTCTGAGGAGGGCGTGGGGGCAACCCCTGGCTCTCCTTGCATCTTGTTTCTCCTTCTCTTGGAAGCCTTTTCATCAAAGGCGTTGGCGCTCTGACCGTTGAGGTTTCTTAATTGAAGCTGAATTTGTTTTCACACTTCTCTTCACAGGGGTCACCGCGCACGGGCCCTGCGGGTACCCTCTCACGTACCCACTGCCCTTCCAGGGGCTTTCTGCTTCTCCCACTCTCTTTACCCCTCTTTCTGTTTCTTACAATGCAGCCCCCCTTCCTTCCAACTCACGAAAACACACTCTTTAACCTCATTTCAAACAACCCAGAAAACAACCGTTATTTTGAATTTATGGGACTTTATTTAAAGCTTTTAAGCAGAGGCTTTCTTCCTGCATTTGTTCATGATTTGTTAGGAATGCTTTTCAGGAGGTACATGCAAACCTGTAAAGAAAATAAAACTGAAATCTCCCTGAGAGTGAGGGAGGTGGGAAAGGTGAAAAAGGAGCCCAGGTGGCCGAGCTCCGCTGTGGGACCAGGCCTGGCACAAGCTGACACGTTTTCGGAACCCTGATGCCCGAATTGAGCAAGCACCCCAGGGTTAAGTTTTTAATAAATCTCAACTCTGTCCCAAACACCCCACCCTGCCACGAGGGTAAATTAAAGAGGCCTGGGTGCTTACGATGTCCAAGAACTGAGTAACAGAATCGTGCTTTTGAGCCCAGGCGGGCCCGTGTGTCATGGAGAAGGGCTGGGGTCCCTGGCCACTGGCCGCCGCCCCTGCTTCACCAAGCCGGGCGGGCAGCTTCTGCTGGGAGAGATGGTCTCTGAGTTTGCAAGTGCTTTTTCAGAGCCGAAGCCAGCGTGATAAAGTGCTGCTCTTTCACCAGAAAGAATGTTTGCTTACTATTTCATCATCCCCCGGAGGTAGAGTGGAAGAAAATAAGCACATCAGTTGTCATTATGACAGGACAAAAATGGAGCCATCATATTTCAATAACACAATGCAATGAGCACCCCCATCGAGTGATGAATCATGGACTCTCTCTTTCACACTCGACTATAAGTTAATATTATCTCCCCAGGATAATTAGAGTGGAGTTCAATTACTGACCCTGAATTGCCGTGTGGGCCACACCATGGGTTTTGACGCGGCGTTTTACACATTTATCTTCTCACCTAACGTGCTAAATCTGCATCGGAGCGGTGATTAATCTTTCTGCGCCCCTTCCAGCTTGTACTACTCTCGCATGGATTGGCTAGTCCCTGGGGTCCCCTTGAGCACAATGCGAGCAGGTCTATTACACTGTGTTTTTCTGCCAATTTACGTGCGTCTTTGTGTTAAGTTATTGTGGTCACTTCTGGAGCTGGGTCCAGCGAGCGGCTCCCCAAAGGTCACCTGCCACCGAGTGGGGCCTGGAGCACCCACCCGCGGACCCGCCGGGAGCCAGGTCTTTTATGTGCCTGCGTCTTTGTGCACGTCCCCACAAAACTCCCATTGAAAGCCAGGGGCCCCTGCATTTCCACGGGGAGCGGCGAGGAGACAGAGCTCGTTAATCTTTAGGAAGCATCCACACCAGCCTCCGCGCCTCCTGGAAAGCTCATTGTCACTTTTCACTCCGGGCGGCGCACAGAGAGCCCTGCCCCAGCAGCCTGGCAGTATTCAGGTTTCCTTTCTTGGGGGGCAGAGGGAGAGGAGGCTGGGAATGATAATTAACGGCGCATTGTGTTCGCAGAGCCACCGAAACAGAAGGTTATTAAGTCAAATAGACTTCCGTGAGAAGGTTGTGCATATATTACAATTGGAGAATTCCAGGCTCTGAAGATGGGAAAACTTTGAGCCCGGCAATGGGTTAAATTGTTTTATTTCAGTTGTTCTGAAATGCATTTCCTTCCCCTCCGGGGCTGATAGCTGAAAGGATGCCAGGGATCCCAACCCACTGGCACGTGGAAAGAAGGTGGCGGAGGGGTGCCGCAGCAGCCTGCACACACGGCGGGGCCTCCTGGGAGCCAGGAGCTCAGGCTCTTAGCCAACCTCGCTGCCCCCCCAGGGCTCTCAGTGCTTCCACAGGGTCTATGTGGGAAACACTCAGCACGGGCCTGGCACCCAGACAATGTTCCAGTAACGCCGTGGACTTGCACTGCGTGGTGGTTGCCCTGTCATCCCCCAAGGTGTGCACGGATTCCGGGACCCTCTGCCCCCCACCAATGGCCAGCTCTCCATATCAATCCGGTAATTATGTATCGAAGAGGACTGGGATGCAGGAGGGCTGCTTTAATTCGAGGATCGTTTGGTGGAGTCCAGATTTGATCTGGCAAAAGCTGGAGATTCTTAATAATCACCCCCAATCCTTAAAAACTATTTCTACATTTTATTTTTGTTTTAATGTTATACAGGAGCAGTTTTTTAAGCAGAGGGTAACTGCTGCTTGCTGGGTGTGTCTCTGAGGCAAGCCCAGTTTAAGGTCAGATCCAGGGGTGCAGAACCACTTCAGTTCTTTAGGTGCTGATGGAAGGTGGTCAGCATGGTTTAGGAACACAGCTCCCAGGACTCCCAGTTCCACAAAGGCACTAGATGATCCTGGGGTGAGGTGGCAGAGACTGAAGGGAAGATGGGAGCGGAAGCGGACATTGGAAAGAACGACCTTTCTTCCAACATCAAGGGCACGGTGGAGACAGACGCCTGGTTTAATCCTGTTCTCCGTATCCCTGTTTATTTCATGCCCACCCCAGCAAGGAGAAAGCAGCAAAACTGACTCCAGGGGCTGGCTTTGGAAACAATCGCTGGATATGTGTCACGCAGGCGGGCAGCGCGCCGAGAGCATCCACGGCCCTTGCTCCCTCGTGCCAAGGCAGGGCTGCAGTGAGAGCTTTCAGGCACTCAAGGGCCGCAAATGCGCACAGGAAGTGTAGTCATGGAACAGCAGACTAAAGCTGCGTGCTCTGGTCCCCACCTGGTCAGTGCAGCCCAAGACTCCAGTAGCCTGAGTGACGCTCAAATTCATCTCTGAAGCTCCCTCCGTGGTCTTCAGGTAACAGAACCGACCCCCTAGCTTCAGAACACTGTGGAGCAAGTAAAAACAGAAGTGAGCTCTCCCCTGGGGTGCTTGCTTTTTCTTTTTTTGCAAAATTATACTCTGCATCAAACTACTTTGGCATGGATAGAAAAAAGGAATTTAGTAAGCCCATTGCAAGTTGCAGGTGAAACTCTTTAAGTACAGATGACAGTGACAACAGATAAGTGAAGGAAAAGGATCTTTAAATCTCATGTTGCTCTGTTGATCTGACATAAGCGTGGGGGTGTTTAAACATGCAAGAAAGGAGGGGCAGGATGTGCGTTTTAGCCTTCAGGAGCTCCATGCGTAAAAATAAAATGAATGCCACGGATGACGGTTCAGCCACTTCCATTTGTCTTCCATCATCAAGTGGAATGTGAGCTCCTGGAGTGCTTTCTTCCTCTTGGAACTGTGCAAGGCTCCACGAGTATCCTGCTGCTTAGCACCACTTGCGCTACCTTTTTCCTCTCTCAGCTCAGTTCTCGAGAACAGGCGTGATTGGACATTTTCCTTTTGAAAACCTCTGTCCAGGTGTTAGCCTGCTGCTGCCTTGACCAGAAACGCAGAGGGTTTTTGCTTCCTGCAAGAAGAGCGCCATCTGTTTCCACTCTAAAGTCCGTGCTCATATTCCATGCCGTAAGTCGTCTCTGGGGTCCACTTCAACTGCACTTGGAGCTCTCGTTCAGCACATTTTCTTTCTGAATCAATAATATTATATTTGTGCTTTTTAACATGAAACAGAAAGCTTTTCTTCTCTCACTCGTGTGTTTTTGTGGTTTAAACTGCTGGCCAGACAAGCCTGGGGGAGAGCAGGCTTTGAGAAGTCAGAGCATCCTGGCTCCCCGTGGGGCTCTTCGAAGGAGGGTCTTGTAGGGTCCCGTCAGTGAGCCGCTGACCCCACGGCCACACGTCATTTTTACATGACTCTGATTCCTGAGGCTGGGTCTTTCCATCAACTTTGGACCGAGAGCTCAGGGAACTTCTCGGCACCTGCGAAGCCATCCTGGGGGCGGGGCGTGGACAGCCCCAGGAGTGGGTGGGCCATTTCCCTGGCCCCCAGCACCTCTCAGGAGACTCTGGGACCCTGCCACCCTTGGCCTAGGGATGGCCGGGACAAGCCACCCCGCACAGCCACCAAGGGATTCACTGTGTGCAAACAACAAACCCTGCAGGACTAAGCCTGGGATCTGGGGCCTGTGGCTAGAATTACCTTAATTAAAACAGGGTGGCAAAACATCCTGCCGCCCAATTCCTTTCCTTCTTAAAGGGCTGGTCACCAATATGGAGCCCTCAGTCTTCAAAAACATATTTTGAAAACGTCCATTGTCAATTCACTTTCTGTTCATGGTGTTTCTGTGACCAAGTGAGATCAGCTTACTTGAAGGGAAATGCAATCAAAACCAAAATAATTATTGGCAGAATTATCATAAAGCATATCTCAACCAGATCTTGCTAAAATCCTAGTTTTCTTTTCTTTTTCTCATTTTAAAAGATAACAGTATGCTTAACAATCTTTCCCAAACCAGACAATATTGGCTTGGTACTCATTTAAAAATGCACAGAATAGCCTGCATACTTATAGATATACATATACATCAACCATTCCAATCACATATTTGAGAAGTTAGACGGTGACCTGGGTGGGTGGTTTCCTCATTTCCTCTTGAAAGAGAGGTGCAGGCATGAACGAAAGGCAGCTACAAGATCTAACAGTTAGCGTAAGGTTTTATGTACCCCCCCCAAAAAAAAAACTGTTCTAAGGGATTAACGCACATTATCACCATTTATTATATGTGGATGGCCATAAAAGTTATGTTATTTTCTATACTTTACAGTATGTTGGAGCGGAACATATGCCTTCACCAGTGACTTGAACTCAGGGCCTGTGTCCTAACATTAGCTAATGAGTCATCCTCCACCAGGAGCTGTTTCCTCCTTTTCCATCTCCATCTCAGCCAGACACCATCCTAAGGACTTTGATAAACTTCCCATCTCCCTGCCACACATCCTGGAATTGAGCATTTGCTTGTCTGTCTCCTCTTTGACCTTCAAGGATAGAGGAGTTATTTTATTCTTTGCTTCCCTAGCACAGTGACCAGAACTCAGGAGGTGCACTCACCAATGCTTATTGAATGAATGACTAAGGAAATAAATAAATGTGCTCAAGCTTCCATTTATGTCATCCAAACTAAAATTCCAGACTCTCAAAATTTACAGAAACCCTTAAAAACAGATGAATCAGGAGGCTTTTCTGACGTTTGGTTGTTTGCTTTGGCAAGTCCAAGGAAGGTTTTAAACTGCTTGCTGGATGCATTACTCTCAGAGTCGGTTGGTCCTGGAATATTGAAATGGAGTCTTGTCTTCTGTCCATCTCTTCCCAAGGCGAACTGCTTCATCTACATTGAGAGATCCTGTGGATCCTGTGGCCACTGGGTGAGAGAGCTTTGGAATCTGCAGTCTCCCACCTTTTCCATGCTGGGTAGATCGGAATGGGCTTCCTGTGGACCACCAGTGCTTCCGGCAGCTTTCAGCAGCCTCTCACCCCTGAGTCCTCCAGAAGCCGGCGAAGGGGCCTCCTCACAGGCTGGCCGCCTCCTTGCCGCACACTTCCCCCTTTCCCCTCTCCACCTGGCTCTCTGCTTTTTCAGGTTATTTCTGGATCAGGTGGAGTCTGGCCTGTCGGCATTTTTTCTATTATCCAGGGATTCATTTGTCCTTGTGCAACCTGTTTGTTTCTTTGCTACTTCTGATTATATAAACTCTCTCTTTATTTGTACTTGTGAAGCTTTGCTTTTCACCATTCTTACATCTTTCGCCACTGTTAAATCAGCAAAGACTCTGAAGCACCTCAAAATTAGGCACAAGTATGACAAACAAGAGACTGCCATGGGGAGGTGACTCACAGGCAGGCGCCCTCTAACTATTCCCGTCCACATGGCAAAGAGCAATCCCAGGGAATTGGGAAAGCTCAACAGAGTTGCTCATCAACGGAGTTTTGAAAGACGGCAAAAAAAAAAAAAAAAAAAAAAAA
>JAQZBX010011169.1:0-22333 GCA_029593785.1 Cabassous unicinctus | reverse complement strand
GATACAGGTAGAACTTTCTTGAAACTTTCTTGAAACTTATCTCAAAGAAATAAGAAGAGATTTATTCATTTTCTTTTCCAGAATTGCCCATTTTCTTTCTTCTGGTCTGCATTAGATGCTGAATTACTGAAGGATTAGGAGGGAGACTGTTCCAGAAGCCGGAAGTATTAGAAATCTCACCAAAAAATCTGCTTTGGTGTAATTCCCAGAAAGATTTTAGAGCCTGGAGAGGTTTATATAGTTGGCTGAGTTTGGAATAAACATCTCCAAAATGTTGGGCATGTTTCCAAACTGAAATGAAATTTGAGGTCCACCCATTTCACTAGTTATTAAGATAAAGAGAAAACCACTGTTGAAATTGGATTACGTAATTGGTAGTTCTTGCCATTGTAGAAACAGATCTACCACAAATTTCACGCCTGTCTTCCTTTCTAAATTCAGCTGCTGGAGAGGCAAAAAACAAAACTAACAAAACAAAATTCTGCCTCCTCCCCCCAACAATTTGTCTCCTGTTGTCACTACAGAGATTGCCAGTACCTGATGATATCAGTAGGGAAAATCTGATGTATATTTCAAGTGCAGGGCTCAAGCAGTCAAAATGGGCTTTTCTTTCTAGATCTGCATCATAATACCTAAACTGGGGGGAGCCTAGACATATGGAGCATAGCTCTACTTCCTGATTTCAGACATAAATGTGTCGTGATCACGTGCATTAACAGAAAAACAAAATGAGACATCGCGATGGGCAATGGATAGTTTTTCCATACGACAGGGAAGCACGTAAAATTCCCAAGCCTTCACTCCCCACATCCTAAAGCTCCTAGCTTCTCCCACTCACAGGAGAAAAATCACCAGCACTAGGTAAAATATGGATGAACAAGTCTTGGAGTTCATATTTTCAAGAATCATAAACTTGTTGGTTTAGCAAGCAGGAAATAGGGCTCCAAGCCATCAGATGGTAGGACTTTGCATAGGTCCTTCCTGGATAACTGCATTTCCAATCCTGACTTACACTGATACGACTGGCTCCTTCCATGTTCAGTTAAGTCCTCACATGGGGCACTGTTCTCTGGGGACTCGATTTTTGGAAGCTCAGAATTTGCCATCACAGCCTCTCTAGCTGGACAACTCTAGTGGAGTTGAAGGAATTGCATTCCCGAGGATATAGATGGTGGTTGGATTGGGTCATGCAGCACCCATTCTACTTTCTGCCATTCTCTGGTAACAAACCATCTTAAACTAGGCTTCATGCTCATCCCAAAGCAAATAACTTAAGATAGCACAATTTAAGAAAACTGAAAACAAATTGAGTTGGTAAAGACTGTACAGTTGACATACATTTTCAAAGTGGAAAATTGCAAATGTAGAAAATAAAAATTCAATGCAAGAAAACAGTGCATATTTCTTGCTGGTTCCATTCATTTCTCTGTTATACTTGAAAAAAAAAGTAAAAATTCTGATATAAAGTTTGAAAAATAATAAAGTGGCCATCATTGAGAAATAAATCACATTTAAGAGTGAAGTCTGCAAAATTAAACATGTGCTCTTCTTAGCTCAGTAGGTGTCCATCAGATAGGTCTTAAATCTTGGCTCTTAAACTTGGCCAAAGTCAAATGACTAAAAGAATGTAACCAAAGAGCAAAATGAAGCTATTAGCAGAACTAAATACTGAAGGCAAATATTTGGAAGCATGATTCGGTACATAAGATGTGTGGATCTCAGTACAAATTAGGGTAGACATCTGTCAACTGCAGGATCAGACACACAGTCTACTGGGGCAAGTACCACTCCATCCATTCCACAACAGGAAACATCTTTGATTTCACCCTCTAACACTCAGCCTATTGCTGAATTTAGTTGAATTTATGCCCCTGAGGATACAATCTGGTCTCCCCTGACCTTTCTTCACTTCTCTGTTTTCCAGCTACTCTTATAGTCAGCACTGGGCTCCCCTGGTGGATACCCCAGCTCTGGCCTCCCTTTATTCCTTCTTTGCCTTGAAGACCTCCACCTCTCCCCACATGTCTTGAGGATCTTCTACAGCATCTAGTGCATCTGCTTTCAGAAGTGGCTCAATCAGATCTCCATCAGGGGTGGAGAGCACTTAGCAGGAAAACTCCTACCCAGAGCTGTGAGTGACAGTCCGCCCACCCATCTACCTTGATGTGCCAGGGTGTCGGTGGTGCTCTCAGCCAGGGGAGAGTTAGGCCAGGGGACAGTTAGGCCAGGGGATGTGACTTTCTTAAGTATAATTCTCCTCTCACTTGTCTTTTCAATTCCAGATGATCTGGGGGATCTTCCCTCTCCCAAAACTCCCAGATAATGGGAACAATTAAGAGTCCCAAATAGGCTTCACAGGCCGAATTCCTTATGTCTGCCCAAGGCCATCCATGAAAGCCCGCCGCAGTCAGTTATGTTGGGTGTATTACTTGCTAACAGCAAAGGAAAACACCTGCCACAGGGAACTAGGGTGTCTCAGAGAGAGAGTTACAGAAGCTTTATGTAGGGTTCAGGGGGCTAATTTACACAAAGAATATCTTGGCAGGGATTGGTCAGAATTTGTAATCCAGGGTTCCTGGAATATTCACTGGTCTTATTTTAGGAAATGTAAATCTGTGCCGAGTCACTTTTGGATCCGTTTGTCCATGTCTTGTCTTAAGGCACCTGGGCCTGAAGCCCCTGGTGGTCAAGAGATGAGGCTCAGCTGATCTGCGATGGGGATTCTGGCTTGGTCTGGTTGAGATGATCTGCTTTACAACTTCTGTGTGGTCTCTTTTGAAAAGTTGCAGCATCTGTTTCAATTCTCACTTCCTCCCTCACAGTCCAGCTTCCAGCAGAAGAATCATTTTTCACTTTATCACATTGGGTTTTTGTTTTATGGGTCTAAATTTGAGTTGCTAATGTGTGGGAGTACCCCCTCCAAGGAGCCTACCGGGAAGGGTCTTCTAAATTCCGGCTCTTGGGTGAGTCCTTCCAGCCCTCTGGCCCTTGCTTTGCCTCTTGGAGTTTGAGGTTTAAAATTTCACGAGCCAAACCATATGTTCTTCAGACCAGATTCTGGAGCATTTCTGTGAGTAACGGTCTCTCTTTGCTATGAAAATTAAAAATTCCTCTATAATGTCTACCCTCTAAAATACTCATCCATCTTTGTAAGTATTTTGTAGAAGAGTTCTTTTTCTAGTTGACCACAGACACCACCTCTCTATTATATTGATTTGAGGATAAAAACACTTGATTCAGTCTGTCCTGGATAATCAACATTCTACTCTCAGTATAGAGGTGATTCGAATGATTACCTCAGAGATTGAAGCTAAATGAATTACTTAGAAACATTAAGCTTTTGTATATATGCAATCCAGAATTTACTGTCAAATTTTCTTCACTCCTAATTTATTCACTAGACCTTAGCTCTATTAGTCATTCTAACCAATGTGCGTTTCCTACCAATTAAACATATCTGATCCACAAATTCTCCCAAGGTTAGGGAGATAGTATTACAACATTCAGCATCTATGGATATGGCAATATAGGTCGATAACATGCATTGTGATTTTCTCCATAACTCTTTTGACCTCCGTAAAGCCATCAGGCAGTGACAACAGTTCAGGTCTTATGCCCATGGCTTCTCCTCTTTCTGAAACAAGTGTGCCCCCGTTTGCTGGTTCTTCAGTTGTTGTTGTCTCCTAAAGAAAATCAGTTCTGCAGTTGTCTCCATTTGGAATCAATTCCTGCATTATTCCAGGCACAGATTTTTTTAAGGAACATTTATTTTATTGATCCCCTCAACTTCTAAACCAAGAACCATCCCTAGTGGTCTTGTGGTCTTGGTAAGACAGTTTCCTGAGTCTGTACCACAATGACTTTTAGGAATATTTAATATGGAGAAAGTATGTCCAGCGTAAGGCAGAAGTGAAGTGGATAGAGACATGAAGCGAAAGGGACCTACCAGCCTCGGAGCACATTCCTTCCATTGTTAAACTGACGGCACCATGAGGCACTGCAGATTTGCCCAGCTCACGGAAGGCTCCACTTTTCATGAGCGTTTAGTTTGCGCTGAGCAATTAACGGCACCGTTGCTAAGTGCCTGGGTCAAAGGGCTGTACTGAGGCTTCTTGTGCTGTCAAAGTCAGGGAAGGTATGAAATGCTCAGGAATGCGAGACTTTCTTCCTCAGGAAATACGCGGGTACCCTGAGCCACCATCAATTACAAAGTCTTCTGTAGGATTGATCTAAATAATCAAGCCATCTCTTGATTTTACACTTCACCAAGTGACTGGTATTGTCACATTTCAGAAAATTGAATTCAGCTTTATGAAACATATGTTTAAAAGCTGTACACTTTCAATAATTATGCTATAACATCCCTGTTTTTATGCAAAGCTAACTAGATATTGTCATATTAAAATAGCAAATCCAATTCATTTCTTATGAAACACATGTTTAAAAAAAATAAAAGGAACACTTTAATTATTTCGGGAGTATGCAGGCCAGCTCACCAGCCGACTGGATATTGCATTTGTTTAAAACTCAATCATGCAAAATGAAGACTGGATTTGAGAAATTTTAATAAAGATAACCAGCCTATCATGATATCATTTGAATGCTAATCGGCACTTCCATTCAGTGGAGAGAGAGCAGACAGTGTCAACTTTGCTGGAGGCTCTTTATTCCGCAATAAAAACATTTACATTCTAATGATTTTATTAAAGCGCCGAGGCTGACAGGAGCCCCAGATGGCTCCTTGGCAAACTGGATCAGTTATCAACTCATATTGCCTTTATCAAAACCACCCAGTGGTGAGCCGACGCCACAATGAGAAGTCTGCTGCTCGCCTCGCTGGTATTTAATCATTTCTTCCCGGGTATTGTTCTGCTTGCAGAGCCTAAATAAGAGCTTCAAATAACCCCAGAGTGCTCCTGACAATGAAACAAAGTATCGGCCCTATTCATCTCTCTCACATTCTTCAGGAACCATTTTCTCCCACAGCCCGCCCCCAACTTTTATTTGGTGATTGTTGCTCGCACTTCATTTTTTTTTAAATTTTTTATTCGCCAACGCAATCATCATTCAACAGCTCTGGGTTCCTTCTTCATCCTGAACAGCGGGACTCACGAGCGACCAAGTCGGGGAGACGACCCCGTTGGTGGCAGGGAGATGGGGGCACGGACTGGGGGGCCTGGGTCGGGGAGGGCAGGCGCGGCGGGCTGCCCTCTTTGTCTCTCCTGGTCCCCCAGGCCTTGCGGAGAGGAAGGGGCTGGCGCGGGGCGCCCGGGGGGCCCTGCTGCAAAGCATGGGGTCCCGCCTTCCCTTCTCTTCCCTTTAAATCCGCCGATTTAATTCGGAGTTTCTCTTGATAGTGAAAACGTTGTTAGGATTTGTTTTAAAAGTACCCCGCTTCTAAAAATTTCCAGGATGGAAGCAAGAAATCCTAAATAAAAGCAAAACAAACGCCTTTCCAAGAAAAGCTGTATCTGGAAATCTGTAGGAGTGATGTGAAAACATCCTTGTTATTTGTCACAATTGGGAAATGATTTATTCAAATTAGTAGTGTAAACTAATATACATATAATATACATATAATATACATTCATGGACGTCTTCCTAAAACACATGACGTGCTTTGGAGCGCAGCGCTGGCCACAGCCACGTCTGCTCAGACACTGAGTTGGACCGAGTCGTGCCCGGCGCCGTTGAGCCATTGTGCGCACGTTGCCTGCCGGTGCTCAGATGGGATGCAAGCCCAGGTGGAACCGCTCCTGAGTTCCCAGGGGTTGTGCGTTGCTAGCCAAGCAGCCCCAGGGAGCCCCGTGATGAGCGGCTCCAGGAGGCGCAGAAAGCCCTGTGCCGCGTCTTCCAGGCCCGTCTGCAGGCCCGGGCTTTCCCAGCCTTCGCTGGGCGGCGCACCAGCCTTTCTGCCCTCAGAACCATCTGGAGGCTGCCCCTCCTCCTCTCCGGCTCCCTCAGCAGCCTCGCCACCTGTCCTCAGGGTGGCCTCGGTCTGGCCCCAGGTGTGTGGACGCACCTGTTCTCAGGTGCCTGACACCTCCACCAGCCACGGCCTGGACTCAGCCGCGTGCCACGGGAGAGGGGTCCACATCCCAGCTCGGCCGGGAGGGTGGCCTGCTGGCCCCGGGATGGCAGCCTGCTACAGGTGTCCCTGCCAACTGCAAGAGTGACGACCCAAATGGAGGAACCAGGCAGCTTTCAGGAGAGGGAGGGGCCTCGCTCGTCCATTTTATCCCAAGTATCCATTGATCAGGAAATACATGGCAGCATATCACTAATCAAGGCAAAATGTATGTCATTAAACCACTAAGTAAAACTTTGCAGAGAAGTAAAGTTGCCAAAATCTTTTAAGTGGAGCCCGTTATAATGCCAATTAAGTCTTTTTCACCAGGAAAACGTTATTAAATAGCATTTGAACTTACAATTTGTGCAAAGGTTTTCAGCTGCTTCTGCCCAACGGTAATCTGTAGATTAATGGGGTTTGCTGATTAAGAAGGAGACGCTCACGTCAGGCCATTTGCCGGTAGAACTATTAAAAACATTTATAAAATTACTTTGGTATTTATTATTTAAAATACACTTTGTGCCTACAAGGCTGTCAATGGAGAAGTGGATTTGTGGGTGAAAGTCCCCGTTCTGAGTATGGGGACGATGCTGGCTGACACCCTAAAGGAGGGCCCTGCCAACTTAGCCTCGCTCTGCCCGCTTCTGCCGGCAAACCCTCGAAATAGGGGTGATAAAACACACGGGACTTTGGACACCCAAAGACGCTGACTGGAAGGGATATAATGCGTCACTGATAACTCACACCTATATGAAAATAAAAGGAGGCATTTTTGCCTAAACAGCCCCCCCACTGCATTTTGCTCTGCTCCCAGAACTCAGGACCTCTGAAAGTGATGCCCTCTGATTTCTTGATGGGTCTCCTTGGACCCAAAACATTCGCTGTGGTCTCTGCCAATGAGGAAAACGAGGGTGCCTGGGGGTCCATCCTGGGGGGTCCTGGTGGTGTCCATGTTTCCTTGATGATACCCTCAATCCGAGCTTTCCTTTCCAGAGAAATTCCATCACCAGGACCATGGGACCAGCTGTGGAGGACTTTAAATCTAGTGCCAGCTGGGACTGCTATACACAGGTCCTGCTACCCTGGCTTTCTGGGCACTGATGGAGCCAGTCCCCCTAATTTGTTTAGGGCTTGTGCTTCCGGTGCTGACCCCAGGCTTGAGGCTGATGAGGCAGCATCACACCTTCAGGTGCCAGGACACCTGCCCTGAAATGTTAACTGTACACCCAGTATCTGAGTTATCTTGGGCAGGGGGCTTCATTTTCTTCTTGGACACAGTAAAATAGTAGTGGACTTGATCCTTTCAAGAGAGACGCTGAGTTGGAATGAAGTTTGGTGCACACCGAGAAAAACCCTGGCTAGATTGGAAATTTGAGGGTGCCCTCAAATTTGGACTTGAGATCAATCACACTGTGAATTGGGGTACAAACATCGTTAAATGGGTGTAAACAACTGAACTTGTAGCAGAGTCTGAGAGCTCCTGGTCGTCACTCAAGGCCAAGCTTCATAGTGTTTGGAAAACACTCATTTCTCTATGGCCTCATACTGCTTCGGCATCTTTTTTCAAGTATCACATATTTCTTTGTAGTTCATCTTTCATCCAGGCCTTTTATTACTTTAAGAAATATTGGTTTGCTAAGTCAAGACAAAAGATAAATAATATCTATGCCTAGTCAATTTGTTATTTATATATTTCTTTCAAGAAGTGGAATATCAGATCATACCAGAAACAGATTTGCAAATCTTGTGCTGAAAAAAAATATTTGAAGTTTGAAAATTATGTGTTTATATATCTTTATTCAAAAGTTTTTAAAAAGTGCAGACTGAGTGTGATTCTTTCTTGACGGCCTAGAGCTAGGGATGCAAGGGTGGGAGTGGGAGTGGTGCAGCTGATGTCGGGCATCGTTACTGTAGGGGGCTTTGGTGTCTGCAATTGACTCGACTACTCTCAATTATTGACTCAAATTGTTTTTTTTAAAGAAGTGTGTGTTATCATTGAAAAGAGAGGAAAAATGAATCAAGAGGCATGTTAGAATGGATTCTTCACCCATGGAGAGCTCAGAAGGTCCGTGCTTTGTTTTCAGTCTGCTTTGTGTGGATCTTTCTTCCTTTTCTTTTCCTTTCTCTCTCTCTCTCTCTCTCTCTCTCTCTCTCTCTCTCTCTCTCTCTCTCTCTCTCTCTCTTTCTCTCTCTCTCTCTCTCTCTCTCTTTCTTTCTCTCTCTCTTTCTCTCTCTCTCTCTTTGTCTCTCTCTTTCTCTTACTCCCTTCCTTCCTTCTTCCTCTTTCCATCATTATCTATCATCCATGTCTACCTATTTATCACATCTGTTATCTATTTATTCCTTAATTTACTTATGCAAAAGCCATTCATTCCACCTCACTATATGCCGAACACAAAGCAGAGCCTTTCCTGGAAAACAATGATGTAGTTGGGAGTAGGTTCTGGGAATTTTGAGTTAGAGGCTCTTCCCATTAAGAGCTAGGTCTTCATTCAGCCATTGTTGAGTAATAGCTGCAGAACATTTACCAAAACATTGGTCTCTTATGAAAATGACTTCCGTGAATATCAATTAATTGAAAATTAAAGCACTAGTTTGAGATTTAACGGCTCCTAAATGACACACTTTTTCCACAGTCAGAATTGGGTCTTCCTTGGCAGGTAAATGCGGGAGTCAGCAGATGGAAGGGGAGGGGGTGCCACAGGGAGAGCAGTGTGCCTGGGAGCAGCCCTCCACGAGCAGAGCGGCTCCCAGGGTGGACGGTGTCCATGAGCTGTGCAGATGCTAACTCGAGCATCCTCCTCAACCCTCTGAGGCAAGCACTGTACCTGCCCCTCGTATGATGAGGAAACCGAGGAACAGAGAGGGGAAGTCACAGAGCTAGTCGCTGGAGGAGCTGGGGTGACTGGGCACCTGGGGCCATGGCGCACCTTCTTTCCTGCTGTCCCTGCCAAGGAGGGAGGCCCTTGGTGGTAAGATGACCTGCGCGCCAGTCTCTCTACGCGCAGAGTCCAGATGCCGCCAGACCCACCTCTCCTAGCGGGCCGGCTTCCACCACCCCATTTTGAGGTTTGTCTTCACTTTTCCTCACCACACTGACATCCTTTCACTACTCAGCAAGCTTGCTGTTTATTAGATAAGGCAAAGCCTCATCAAATGTCTTTATTTTTTTCTCAATGTAATATCATGGGCATATCAATGAATGAGGTATAATTTGTAAGTGTCATCCTGCATTCTTTCAACAGTTATTTACAGAGCAATTATAATGTGCCAGCAATGGGTTGAGGTGGTAGGGACATGACAGAGAAAATAGCAGATAAATTTCCTGCCCTCCTATAGCTGTCAATCTATTTGTGGAAAGAGTCAGAAAGCAAACAGTTTAACATAATATACTATATAGAAAATGCTACATACATTAGTAAATAACTACATATAATATAATCTAAAATAACATAGTCCCAGCTAGAAATAAACAGCATGAAGAAAAATAGAGCAAAATGAGAGAAAAGCCGACCATAAATACAGGGAAAAAAAGGTGATGGAAGTTTTAGACACTCTCTGTGGAAAAGGCTAGAGATGTCAGTGCACGTCTTTGGAGGTCTAAGCCGTAGGCCACAACCCAGATTCTGGCTGACATTGGGATTTTGTGTAGGCAAATGCAGTTTGACAAGAGTAGGGAGAATCTCTTGTTTCTAGGGTCTGTGCTGCAAGGCCTTATGTTTATGCCTAATACAAAATACATAGACGTTTGAAGCAAATGACCAGAATGTTCATAGGTTGAGGAAAAAAGAAAGAAATTAAAATTGCTTCATAAGAGTGTAAAAAGGTGAGTGTCTGGGCTTAAATCTAATCTATTTTTTTTGTAAATTTTGATCAGAACCTCCAAATCTCAATAAGTCATATTATTTCTAACTGTGCCTCTGGTGGCCTCATGAGTTTCATAGCGATTTGCAGATTATACAATTATATTGATCATTGGCATAATCCTATAATCCTTACTTCTGTCACCATTGACCTTGAGCCTCCGATCAGAATGCCTAAGGACAGTGGTACCATGAGATAAAAGAAGTCTGCGGAAGCAGGAGCAGGATGGCAGCACAATCAGCCCCATCCATCCCTCGATATGGACAGCCATACCTGGAAGGTATCAATGGTAAATTCATGTCACCTTGAAGAGACCTGCACCGGGGTGTCCTGTCAGTGACTTAAAGGGTCCATGGAAGCCTTGCTTCACAAACCCATGGATGTGGCTTGAATATGTATGGATCAAACATAATTTGGACTCTGAACGCCCCTGCAGAAATGCAAAGGGCACATGGCTTAGCAGCAATAATGGGAATTTACAAAGTAGTGTTATATTTTTATTTCAACCATTGCCTATCAGTTGTCTGCTTTGTGCCAGTGGGAACTGGATGAAGCCTCCCTCTCCTGGAGGTCATACAATAGGCAAGATGGAAACATTCAACAGCAGAACTAAAATCACTCACTCACGGTGTTCATGGGTCAGCCTGAAGAAACCCGAGCAGCTTGTGGAGAGCTTCGCATCAGTGAAATGTAATTCGGGATGCAAGCACTGAATTGGAGGAGCAAGGAGGAGAGAGGGGTTGGGGAACTCGCCAAGCATGGACTAGCCAAAGAGGCATCTGTGCAAACACAGCAGAGAGGCAATAACTCGGACGGCTGAGTTGGGATAAGAAATGCTACTGGCATCACCCCTTTGTTCTCTGTACTGTTCAAGGTGGAAGTGGGGACTTGGGTTCATAGTCCATTCAGGTTGTCACAGCCGAAAGTGGACATGGCAGACCAGAGCACATCCAGTGGTTGGCCAGAACTGCTGAAGCACGGAGGCTGTTGACCCTGAAGAGCGGGAGATGTCATGCTGCATTTTCATGGTGGGGTTTCATGTGGAGAGGTAGAAACCCTATGAGACCTTGGGTGCCTGCAGGGTCCAGAATGGGAGCAGCGGGTCTCCTGGAGAGCGGCAGGGGGCAAGGGGTGGACTCAGCATTTTCCTCTGTGGACCACGATCTCCCTCTACCAACAGCATCTGTCGAGATGGATGCTGAGGAGATGATTACAACCCCAACTCCCAATTCCTTGGTGAATATAAATTCCCAAAGTTTAGATACAAAGTGGGTTGGTGCCAATTGACCCAAGTTTAATTTCTGCCACCCCAGGGAAAAGAAGATTCAAGATAGATCAGAAGGTTCTAGAGAAAGCTGTTTCCTTCACACTTGAGCTCCTGGATCGGTTTAGATTCCCACCACGCACACTGCGGCATGTGAGTTAGTGTGGGGATTTTGTCTGGGATCGGAACCCACAAGCTTCTGGAGGGAAGATGCTGCCGATCCCGGTCAGATGGAGAAGGACGTGTGATCCCAAAACAGCTCTGGAGAGCCCCAGGGAGCTGCTCTGGGCTCAGGGCAGGCTCGTCCTTCTCACAAGACGTCTCCACACGTCCCTCCCAGCGCCTCCCCGCCTCCCAGGACTGGTTCTTCCTGGATTTTCCTCATCACTCCTGCCTCTGCACAGGCATTTTCAACACCCGGCAGCTTTCTGCATCTTCAGAGTTAGAACAACCGCCAGAAGCTTTGAGGAGGAAAACGAAAATAATGAAAGAAAATTGTACCCTCCGTGTTCTGTTTTGCTTGCCGCCCTCTTCCCAGGTTGGTTATTCTAGGCTCAGATCATCGATTCTTCGAATCTAATACTAATGACAGCATGCTGTCTTTGGCCTTTCACGTAAAGGTTGTCCAAGACAACAGAGAAATCAGAACAAAAAGTGCTTACTTCCAACCAGCCACAGCTGACGGGATCGGAAGAGGGTTTCCTCGTGGCACAGCTGAGGGTGCCTGCCTCCACCTCCTCGCTCGGTGGCGAATCCGTGCTGCGGGCCGTGGCCTGACAAGCCTCCAGCCACAGAGAGCCTGCCGGGCGCGGAAGCCGCTGCCCTGGCCCTTCCTCCCCACCTGCTATTCACACGAAGCCATCGGCATTGAGAAGCACATTTTTATAAAGTGAAGTAAATGTCACAATGAGAAAAAAATTCTTATGCACATGAGTAATAGAGGGAAAGCTTCAAAACCAGCATAAATCATTATTTTGGCAGGTAATTTTTCATATCTTTGTTTGGTATCTTTTTTTCTATTGATAAATTCATCAGTATAAAATACAGACTATTTTTATGAAATGAATACATATGAATTTAAAACAAGGTACAATTATGGTGCTGCAGTTATGGATATAATTTTATGGCTTTTTCACTCTGACTATCTTAAGCTGGATTGTAATTTCATGTGGACAAAAATGACAAAAAGAAAAGTCACTCTGCAGCACAGCTCCAACGTCTCCCGGGTTGGGGAGGGCACGGTGGAAATAAGGGTCTCCCCTGAGAATGAGGCGAGTCAGTGAGCCCCGGAAGCAGGCTCATCGGGGACTTACTCGAGGCCTTTTTTCTTACCATTCCTTTTTGTCTCCCTGAATTTTTAAAAATGTCCTTACTTTGGGCACTTGTCAGGGAAGGAATTTGGAGGCTCCTTCACTTGAACATTACAGCAACTCCATTGTGACCCTTTTCCAGGTGTCACTGCAAGCAGCTCCACATGTATGTCACATTTGCATGTGCTGCATGCATGTTTGGGAGTGTGTGTACACACACGTGTGTGAACGCACGTATATGCACTCTATTTCCAACCCAGCCGTGCTCCTCTCCACAGCTGCTGGAGAAATCTTTCTAGAAAGCAGCTTCGATCATGCCAAGCCCTCCTTGGACAGCTCCGTGCCTCCTGTCACCTGCAGTATGAAGTCCCTGCTCTTGTCCAGCAAACAAAGCTCCTGCCTGTGTCCCCCACTCTTTGCCAGCAGCCCCCAGCCCATGGACCTGGGAGTTAATGACGTTTAAGCTTCAGAGCCCCTCGCTTGGAGGGGGTGGGGGTTTGGATTCATCCCTTTGCGTTTTTTCTTGAAGAGGGCTCAAGTTGTGCCATCCCTGTAGGTTGCTTTATTTCCCCCGCTCCTCTGTGGTGTCTCCCACTACTTGTGTACCCCTCACTGGGTGGACTCGCCCCACCTCCTGCTCCGAGGGGCCATTCTTCAGCCCCTTGAGGACACAGCTTCCCCCGCAGACCCCAGTGAAGCAGCCTCAGGCAACAGCGTGTGCACGTCCCATGAGTCACAGAGTATGATGCGTTGCACAATGATCATAAATAGCTCATAATATAGTTTCTTTCCACTCTGTATTTCCAACTGATTCATAGTCGGCAATTAATAAATGGCAATTGGATGACTCAATACCCAATGAAAAGATCTTTTGAATGGAAGCACCCAAATTAGAACCAAAGAGTGTGGGTCCTGAGCCAAACCAGGGGGTGAAGTGAGACCCAGCCTTAAAACTTCATGTCCCCCTGATGCGTGCATGGTCAGAATGACGAGCCGCTGTCTTTTCACCTGCGCCTCTGTCTTGAGTCTATTTCAGAAGCAGATCCAGGTAAACTGTCGATGCCAGAAGCCGCTGCAGGGCTGAGCTTCCACCCAGTCCCTGCTGGTCCTGCCGGGTGCTCTCCTGCTTCAGCTTTGCCGTCTGTGAAACATGCTTGTTAACATTCCTTCCCAGGGTTGCTGTGAAAAGACCTTTTCATAGGAGGTAGAAGCGCAGTCCTAGGAGGCACAAGTAGAAGAGAAAACGAATATAACACCAGTTGGAGCAGCTGGACCCAGTTCACAGAAGGAAGGACGGGAGGGTGGCATGTAGCAGGCTGCACAGGATCGTACAGCTGCTGGAAACTCAGTGCAGCAGGGTTTTCTCTCCATTTTCAGTTGTCATAATTCTCTCTCACCCACCTGGCCCAGGTGCAATGAGAATCAATGCACGCCTGGCTGATGTAAATTGTAATCACTATAGAAATGCATGGACTTTAACATTCATTTGAAATAGTCAATGTTTAAAACTTAAAACCATCTTGAGGTCTGTGTCAGACTCAGAAGAAAGGAAATGGCTATTAATTCAATTAAAACCGAACAAAATGCAAAGCCCACCAAAAAATCTTCCCATGGACATTCCATTCGGCCACCCCGGTTTCGCGCGGACCCAGGGCTGGCTGCCATGAACTGTCATAAATGCGTCCGATGCAAACTGAGTGGCGGCGGCCAGGCCCCGCGGAGGGGGGAAAGGGCAGCCGTCTCCCCCGATGATTTACAGCGCGGAGCCTGGGGCCGTGCATCGCGGTAATAGATGGGGGGCCGTGGCAGAAAATGGCAAGCCCAGACAGGCAGGTCAGCAGCTCCAAGTCGGAACAATAGCTGGCTAATTCATTTAACAGATTGGGCACCCAGGGACCACACATGACAGCTTCAAAGACCGAGAATCGCCGGTGGGTCCGGTGGGAAAAGGCCGGCTGCAGGAGAAAGCGGCCAGCTCTCCGAGGCCTGGCGAAGGCTGATTTGCATTCACGGAGAGACAGGCGGGAGAGCAAATTAGCTAATGGAAGAGGGGGAAGGAGAGCTTCTGGAATCCACTAAGTACAGATACTTGGTCAACGCTTTTGTGAAACTACCGGTAAATGCTTCCAGGCCACCGTGACCCTCCACAGCTTCCCTGCGTTTTCTGGTGATTGTTAGGATATTGGGTACATTTAATTGGCCGCACAGCATTTCTTCCAGTATTTTTCACTTAGTTCAGCACCGTTATCATGACTGAAACTAGCAAATTGGTGAATTCTGCGTGAAGATCTTCAGGGTCAGTAAGTGTGCCAGATATTGAGATATGGGTTGAAATAGGGAAAGCTTGAGTCACCGTCACTCAAAGTGTGGATTCCATTTCTCGTTGCATACCATCTACATAGACGTCCTCATATTATTTTTTTAAAATTCACTTCCACTGATTTCTCAAAAGGAATCTAAGGTGGGAGATACAGATATGAAGGATTTTAACAGTATTTCAGACACTAAGTGAAAGATTGGCAACGTGTTATTCGCAGCTCTCCTTGAGAATGTGCTGTTTAATTATAGCTCCTCCCGTCAGATTTTCCCGCCTCCACTCTCCGACCACAAGCTTGAACCCCTCCAGCGGGGTTGCCTCTGCCACCTCCCCTTTGACTTCGCTTCTCTCTCCTTCATCAGCCCCTTCCTCACCCCACGTTCCTGCTCTGGAACCCGGATTCCAGGGCATATTAATTAAAGCGCTCTCTCGCAGAGAGCCTCGGCTCGCTCCTGGACCCCAGCAGCCACTGCTCGCTGCCCTGTGGTTGCACCTGCCCGGGTGAGACTGTGGGGGGAGCGAGGCGAGGGGACCTCCATCAGGCTGCGGGGTTACCATCACAGTGGCCCGTTGACCATCTCTTCCTCGGACTCTCCTCTCCCCATCGTGTGTCTCTGTCTCTCTGTTGGAAACTTCCCGCTGACATCCATGACTCTCCAGTAGCTACTATCTGAAAGCGAACAGACAAACCTTCCTTGTCCCCACCGCCTTACAGCGGCTCCTGCTTGCTGCGCCCGCCCAGGGCGAGCTCCTCCTGCCTTTCTCCACGCCTCCAGTTGACTTTGCCTCACTGCCAGCCAGCTCACCCCGTAGCTTAGTGGAGCTGCTAGGGCCAGCGTCCCCCATCACGTGCATGCTCCCTGTCGAAGGGAGACTCCCAGAATCTGGCGCAGTGTCCATTTCACCTAACTGCTTAGCCGCATTCCACGTCCTTCACCTACCTTCTCCCGGAACCTCTGATGTCTGCTGGTTTCCAAGGCAACACCTGATGCTCCTTGGGCTGGTTTCCCCTCCTCTGCCTCTGCTCTCATTCCTGGGCCCAGTGAATTCTAAACCCTTGTGCTTTTTAGTTCCTCTGGACAGATGGCAAACACCGGGGTCATTGAAAGGTTGTGATATGAGGAGCCGCTCATAAAGTTACCCCCTTTATTGAAAATGCATTTTTTTCTTTTTGGGAAAAGTCTTTTTCTCCATAACTTTAAAAATTGATATGATGTTAAACTTCATGAGAACAAAGTAGACTTGATTTTAAAAACGTGTTAAAAGATTTAATGAACAGGGAAGTGTGATGCAAATGTGGAATGTCATCATTCCTGCTTTAAGAGTGTGGGTGACCCTCCGTTCACCAAGACTGGCTGCACTAAGCTCGGAAGGGAAAGGCCTCCCTTCTAGCTCCAGCTGGGGGCAGCGGGCAGGCGCGCCCGGCCAGCGCGGGGCCTGGGAGGGGACACGCTGCCTTTGTGCCGGCAAGTCGACGCCATTTGGGGAAAGTCTCACTGTATTTTCTTTGAAACGTTAACATGATTATTTCATTTTATTTCTTCTTTTCCATGCAGCCAGATTGCTGCATTGTCTTGTGTTTAGGTAGAAATTTGCCATAGACTGTACTTATTTTGGATAGCACATGGCTAATTGTAGCTGGCAGTTTCCCTTTTCTTTTTGAGGGCTCAAGGAGATACAGTTTCTATTGCACCATTCTGAGCCAGATTATAATTTCTCATTCATTTTATTTCCTAGTTAACTATTATGGCACATATTCAAGTCATTTAGATAATAAAATATGTGTATTAGAGTAAACAGATGCTAATACATGTGTCTTAAATTTAAGGAATAAAAGCTAAGTTGATACTTAGTTTATCAAGAGCTTCAGTGTATTTTTAAAAGATATTTTCTCTTTGGAACTTTCCATTTGGATACCACATTTTTGAGGAGGTATAAGTTAACTTTTGTTTAGAATTATGTGTTGTTAAAAATTACATCAAGCGTCACTATAACTTTGTAGGCTACTAGGGAACTGAAGAAGTGTCTTAAAGAAAAGAAGCTTTGATGAGTGGGCTTTTCTTGTTCTTCAGTTCTCTGTGAGGCTGGCATCCTGACAGCTTTGTTGATAATCTCAAACTAGATGGACTTTTGAGGTCTTCTTCTATGTCCCTGTTGAAGATCCCAACGAGACCCTAAAGCAGGACATAGACTTTCTGGTAGGACATTTGCCTAAATAAGCATAATTGCTTAGAGCTTGTCCATCCTGGGTAGGTGTGCACACACCTGGAGAAGGGAAACACACCCAGGAAAGAGCATGCTCCCATGGGAAGGCAATATTTATCTGCTCCTTATTAGTCAGTCCTAGCTAATCACAAGGAGCGAGGAAGGTGAGGCCACACCAGTAAAACTCACCGGTAATTCCAGGTCCTTTTAAACAGACTCGAGAGCCATAAAGACACACCCTGCTGTCTTGCAACAGCCAGATATTGCATTGAATTCTCAGGAGCTCTTTGAATAAAATCTGATTTAAAGCACAATGTCAGAGAGACTGTCCTTATCTCAAAACACTTGGATACCCAAACCTAGAGATGTGTCCAAGGAAGAGAATAATGTTGGTCTGTTTCAGTGATTTGAGATTATAATTTTGACGTCATCATGGCTGCCTTAATTTCTATCTAAAATGCTGCCTTGAGGTATCTTACTATTTTTTTCCTGCCAAATGAACTTGACCCCAACGTCCATAGGGTGCATTATAAATTTTTTAACTTTCCTCTGAGTTGGACATTTTAATGAAGTCCTCACAGCAGTCTCCCGTCAGTGGCCAGCGTAGCGGGGTAGGGGAAGGGAAGTTTTCTCGCTCTCACAGTACATACCTCTGCCTTTCACGGGGGCAGGACTAACTCAACGCTGCAGTTTCCCGAATTAGCAAGGCTCATCTTCAGCCTTCCGACATATTGGCAAGGCTCTGGGCCAATAGGACTTTCCTGCTCGCCTCCCGCCCCACCCCAGGATGTGCGCTGTCTAGTCCACCTGGAGTCTTGGAGCCTGAGCCCACTCTCCTGGCCTCTGTGGCTGCTCCTTCACAGCTCCTGCGGCCGTCGGCCCCTCAAGTCCTCACATCCCACCCCGCCACCCACCGGCCAACCCAAGCCCTCCTCAATTTTTTAGTAGAAGGAATAAAAATTTGACAGGTGAACTGTTTGTCATGCGAGCTGTAACCCAGTTGCAGTTGAAGAGGGAAATAATTCAACCTGTCAGTTCCTAAATGTTGATAGATCATTGGCTGTTGCTTGGTCCAAGTGCTGGGCCACTCATAATTTCACTCAAGGATACAACTCGTCTATGGAATATGACACACTCCTTCAGGGATCCATCCGCCCTGGTATAAGTTGTCTGCCAAGGTTCAGAAAGAAAGGAAATAAAACACTAAGGCAGCATCATCTAACCAAATCCTGAATCCCATTGAGATTGACACCTATCTCACTAGGTGTATGTGTCTTTAAGAAAAAATGGGGACTGGAAGGAAAACAAAGACTAGGAAGAAATCCCAGAAAAAGATGGGAGAAGAAGAATTTACTAGTGCACATTAGTCTAGAAGTCAGCCTTCCACCACGTGGCGCGCTGCTTGCCCAAGGTTCACATACTTCTTATCAGATGGCACATTCAGCGCCCCTCCCCCACCTGAAGCCACACAATAGCGCTGATAAAATGGAAGCCAACGTCTTCTATTAGCGGCTGGCAGCAATTTGAGTGAAATGAAGTTGTACCATGATATTGTTACACATACAAGGTGCAAATAACCTAGTTTGAATAATCACAGCCTGTGTCCTTTTAAATGATTTTTCTGCCCATTTAAAGAAAAGTCTTTGATGTGATAATATTAATTCCCTCTGTGCTGGGAGGAAGAGGGAAAAAAAGCTCAGAGAAGCGGAAATTAAATGAGTAATGCAGCGTCAGTCAGTCTTTTACACCAAGGCCTTATTAACTGCTAATCATTTTGTCATTTTGTCGCTCAAAGTAATAAATTTGATAGGGAAGGACGGGAACGTCTTATGTTTACTTTTATTAGCTTTAAACAGAAACAGTTGTGCAGATATTACATTATCAGGACGCGTGGCATTTAAGTGGTTTCTGTTAAGCGTATCACCATTTTTCTTCCTCACCAGCATCTGATTGCCATAATTTTGAATAATCTGGCTGTCTGAAAAAAAATGTTTTTTAATTCTATCCAGACCTTGCTAACATTTCTATCCCTGAAGTTTTATCAGGATTGTTCCAGGCATTTGATCAGATTCAATTTGTCAGGAGTAGCTGGGCTGATCCTGAAGTAGGGATTTCACTACCTGAAAGGGACTCCAGGGTTCGGCTCCCAGAGAAGTCCTAAAGGATACACACTCACTGTTTGCTTGCTCCATTGCTTCAAAATCCGTTAACTTGAGGAAATCTCAGGTTTATCTCCAGTCTTGCTGCCGTGGAGACTCGAGATGGCAGCATCGTGGAATGTATGGCAGGACTTTTTATCACAGGGAAGTTATCCAAGAAGGCATCAGGTGTGAGTGGGAAAAAAATGTGTGGTCGTGTACACACCCCCACACTTGGTGTGTTGGTAGATGCCTGAAGGGCAGTGTCCTGAGCTGACCCTGCACCACCCAGGGATGCAGACCTTTCTGGTGCCCTGAATTGAAAACGAAATTGCTACGTCTCCATCACTACTGCCATGGTTCCAACTGGAAAGACCCTGAACAAATTCATACACCCCAGGCAAGTACACGTCCTGGCAGGCAGGCTGCCCTCCTCCAGGAGAGCGGCTTCCAAGAGCCTGACCAGCATCAAAGGGTGGATTGAAAGTCAAGAGGCAGCCACCCTGCTTGGCGCAGTCTCCACGTGGACAATGTGCTCAGGGCTGACGAGAAACACATGCTCACTTTGTGCTGACACTTTCTTCTAAAATCACGTGTGTGGTGATGTTATGCTATTTTGTAGGTCAAGGCAATACTCACAAGCTGACCTGGACGTCTTTCCTGAGCTTTTCGGTGTGGAGGAACTGTTGGTAGACTCGTGACTCTGAGGTGACGTGCTCCTGACATGTGGTTAGTCAAATCCAGAACTTCCCAAGGAAAGAATTCTGGGCAGCCTAAAGGTGACGGGCAGCCATTTTATTCTCTTGTTTTCATCCTTTAACCAGCTCTCACACTTGTTCCCAAGACACATAGTATTTGCAGAATTGAGGTGTTTTCCATCTCTTATCATAAAATGAGGCCTCTGAATGGGAACTAGCTCCTGAGGAACTTTCCAGAATCTTTTGTCAACGAATATTTGAGTTGGCAATATGTTACTAGTGTCAAATAAGAAGATGTATTGGTGGCATATATGGAGAGATTTGTTTTTTCTCTAGAGAGTTCATTCAAAGAAGGAAAGCTGTTTTTTCACCCTTTATATTCATAGCCCTTTAAGGGAGGAGAGTAGATTTTGCTGATACTTTTAAATATCTTCAGTTTTCACCCATCTTTTTATAATTACCAGAAAAACATGAATGGATTCTGATTCCTTGTGAGTTATTAATAATAGCATTTCTCATGAAACACTAAACACTGTGCTTCCAGTTTTCTTGAAGATGTTGTAGATGTCCCCTCTTCATTTTTCCTTTGAATTCTTCCATCATTCATTTAATAACCATTCAGATAATATTATTCTCCTGTCAAGGTGATGGGCCAAACACAGAGGGACCCTGGCCACAAGAAGATTGCAACATCCAAGTGGGAGATGCACAGATTTAAACACTGATGGAAAAATTATTCCTCACAAATACTTTCCTTGCATTTCACAGGACATTCATTCAGTACAGCTTTATATCATTTTTGAAACTTCCCATGTACTCTTCTCCTTTTTTTAACATTTAATTTTAATCCTACCATGCATTTCAAAATACTCAAGGACATAATTTCAATGGCGATATGTACAACTTTTTGCCGCATCTCAGTCTTAACATCGAAAGAAGAGACATACCACCCACTCTGTCTTGCAATTCAACAGTATGGATTTCAACTGCAAAGTTCAGAAGAAATCTCTTGGATGTAATACTCTTCCTCTCTTCTGTTTACTTATAAAAACCTTTGTCCAAAAACTGGTCCAATGGTCAAATGTGGGCTAAAACCAAAGGGAACGTTTGCATTAGGTGACAAAATCATATGTGAGAAAGGACGATTATTGAGATAGCCATTTCTATTAGGCAGCCCACTCCATTCTGACAAAGCGTGTGATGGTTACAAGGGACATGTCTTGAAAAAAGGCATTGGGAACGTAGTCCAGTTGTGAAATACTCAAGGATGTGGAGTGTGGTGTGCTTGTTGAATTGTAAGAGGTCACCAGCCAGTCCCTAGCTGAAGGACACTGCCGGGGAGGTGGCCGTACATCACCTTGGACCTGAGCGCCAAGTGCCCATGCAAACGCGGGAAACGGAGAACTCACAAGTGAAATGCCCCACAGCCATGCCAATGTTTTACCCTGCCCTTTGCATTCAGAGTGCAACCTAGGGACAATCGGAAACTGATCCATTAAAGTGCCTCCTTGTCTCCGCTGCTCTTGGTTGAGGCTTTTATCAGTGATTTAAAAGACCAAAAGTTAGGATGAACATAGAATTAAAGTGATTCCCAGAAGAGAGTAAGACAGCACAGTAGAGGACGGGGCAGGAGAGAAGACGATGGTCCCTTCACCTGAAATCCTGCCTGGCACCTGCAGACCCGGGGGGGCATGCATTCCAGCCTACAGCTCAGCTGTGCAGTGCCTCCTCCCTCCTGAAGAATCGTCCATCGTCTGCAGTGTCACCTGCCACTTTCCCATGGGGGATGCTGGTTCCTTAGACGAAGAAACAGATGGTCTGTGGCAGAAGGTGTCCGTCCTTGAGGGAATGGGATGGAGGTGCGGAGCGCGTGGCTGCCTAACTCCCAGTCGGAGCGCCGAGCAGCCCAGCTGCCTCTGCTCTCTCTGCTGCCGCCAACACCTTGCCAGAGGGGCCTGCGGAGGCCGCTGGCGACAAGGGGCCAAGTCCCAGGGGTGGCGTCCAGTAGACTGGATCATGTGCCACGCCTTGCTTTCACGGGCACACAGACTTGCTTTCAGGGGAGCCCACGCCAGCCTCACGAAGGTCCAGAGGAGGGCTGAGCTCTGCCTGGCAGCTCGAGCAGAGCCTTGTCCATGCCATTCCCTGTGGTCACTGGGAAGTGGAGCACATCCGTCTTGGTTAAATGTGTGCAATGGCCTTGAAGTCTCAGGGCTGCTCTCGCCCCGTGAATTATTACTGGATCTCGCTGGCTAGGGTCCTCTTCTGTCCTCATCCATTCTGGACATCCAAAGGCTTCCGCCGAGGGGCAGTTTCCACGGGCCCCCCTTTCCACACCCGCTTCCTTTCTGATGTATGAACCAGCTTTCTTGGTGTTGGATTGGAGTCATTTTCCTCTGGAAATCTCACTCCCTCTGTGCACCTTTCATTGGCAGATGGCAAATAATAGATTTCTATTTAAAAATAT
>JAQZBX010011168.1:28901-43371 GCA_029593785.1 Cabassous unicinctus | reverse complement strand
TCCGGGCTTAGCTCCTGTTTCCTCCACAAGGTCAGCTGTAGATGATCAGGCGAACGGCTGGCTTCTCTTCTCCTGGGGCCTTCTTTCCAACATCAAAACTGCTTCTCAAAAGACTGCTTCTCCTCTGTTCTCTGCCTTGCCTTTTATATTCGATTCCCCACCCACCAAGGGGTGGGGCTCAACGCCCTACTGACATGGCCCAGTCAACGCCCCAATCATAACTTAATCATGCCCAGATTAACATATCAATTTACAAGCATGATCCAATTATATTTTTGGAATTCATAATTACATCAAACTGGCCAATGGTTACTGTGGGGAAGGGGAGCGGTGGTTGGAGAAATAGAGTCAAATCCAGGAGAGCCTTGTGTCTTATGGTAAGAGGGAGTCCTTCAAGATTTTTAAGCAGGAGAATGACAGGGCAAATTTAGGTTTTAGATTTATCACTCTAGCTGTAGGGTGGAGTATGATTTTAAGAAAGAGCTAGCACAGAGGCAGTAAGGAGGTTATAGTTCAGAAGAGAGGTGGTGAGTTCTGAACTATTATAATGGAGAAGCAACATTTAGGAAGCAAAAAGCAGCAGGATTTAGTAAATATTTGGACACAGAATATTAGAAGGAAGGATAATGGAGATGGAGGAGTCTAAGAGGCCACCCAGGTTTGGTTTGGATGTCTGAGTGTGTCACAGTGCCATAAGCTAATATATGGAAGGCGGGGAATATCCCAGGGTTTGTTTTGCAGAATCTGGGGGTTAGAGAGAATTAAAGAGGAGTGAAAATAATGATGTCATTTTTGAAAATGTTGGTTTTGAGTTGTCTGTGGGATTTTCAAGTAGAGATGTTCAACATTCAGTTATATATAGTTGCATTAGATATGAAGATTTGTAGGTTATTCACATAGAGGGGTTAGTTAAAAATCTGAGACTGGGCAAGGTTGTTCAGGGAAGATAGAGGAGGACAATGATCCAAGAAAAAATTCCTGGGCAGCAGCTCTTAGGGGGTCCCACAAAGAGGAACAAAACATTTTTTTGATAGCAGAGAAAGAGAAGCAAAATAGAAGAGAGATGCAGGAGCCAAGGGAACAATTTCAAGGAGGAGGGGTTCCAACTCCCAAGGGTGCCCAGGCAAGATCCAGAAAATAAGGACTGAGGGCTGTCCATTGGGTTCTACAAAAAGGGAGTCATTGGTAACCCTGGTGATGGTGGTCTCAGGAGTGTGTAGGAAGCTGTGGATTGAGGAGTGGATGAGAGGTGAGGAAGTTGAGACAGTGGAAGCTGATGTAGAAGACAGTCATTTCTTTTTCTTTTTTTTTTTTTTTATTTTAAGGAGGCAATGGGGATTGAACCCAGGACCTCATTCATGGGAAGCAGGTGCTCAACCACTGAACTATGCCCACTCCCTACAATCATTTCTGTGGGTCCCCTTTCTTTCTGCCCTTGCTCTTTTCTTGGAACCAAGTGATTGGAAACAAGAACTTTAAAATAGGCAGGGAGAATGCCTAGACAATACTGGCAGAGGACTTGGGGTGCACTCTTTGCCCAACACTCCCCACTTTCAGGAGACATCTCTCACTTTCTCCATCTTTTTGCCTCCCTCCACTGGTGAGTGATGGATTCCAGTCTCCCATTGCAACAAAAATGCCTCCTCGTAGGGGAGCAACAAGCTAGTGGCTCCCCAGGAATGATCACAGCCCTCAGTTATGTAATCTGGCTAGGGAGACGAGGAAGACCTTTTGTCCACTCTTAGAATCAAGGCACACTTTCCTGAGCCCCTTCCCTTTCATTCTGGGATGGAAAGTAAAGGTGGTTCTCCTGCTCTGAATTTCGTCATACCTTGCCAAGTCCAGACCCTAGAAATATAGCGTATGAGATTCCCTACCATTCCCATGGTGCTTGGGCTTGTTCTTGCTCATCCCTCACTGGACACTGGCTTTCTGGAGAAGAGACCGAGGATGTGAATTTGGGCTTATGAAAAGTGCAGTCCTCTAACTTCAGGGTGAAGGGGAAGACCCAGGCCTTCCTTCCTCTCAGGTCAAGCTTAAACTCATTGCAATGGGTTAGATGATTCTTCTGAAGGAATGCTGGGTTTGAGCTGGACTCTCCCCAGGTTCTTAAATGTAGAGAAGAATGAAGAGAAACTGGGTCCCTTCCCTTCACCATTGTTTGGTCCTTCTCGCCTTTCTCAGGGCCTCAGTGGGAATCCAAAGACATTCCCATTTACCATGTACAAGGAAGTTAGCTCTTGAAAGAGGAGGGAAGTCCCCTCAGCCTGTGTGCCTAATAGATCCTGGATGTGCTGCCCTAGTCACCCAGACCCTTGTCTAAGTTTGTTCATGAAATTTTTTCATAGGGTTTTTAAACATGGTGTAAGAAGAGAAAGTGAAAGAGTAGGCAAATGACACACCAGATTCACTAACAGACTTTTCGTTTATTTCAAATATGAAAGCCTTGAGCAAGCCTGAGAGAAATAAGCCAATGGAAAAAGAGAGATTCAAGATATAGGAGAAAAAAATGTTACTGATGGACCCGGATCCTAGAGGATACAAGATGAGGAAGGGGATGGAGGTCACCTGGGGAGGGACTGACACCAAACAGGGAAAGAGACTCATCCTTTGAGACCAGCGGATGCTAATGCTAGAGAGTCAGGTGGGGCCAGTTACTAGAGTCACCACTGGGGGAGGCATCTGGATTTTAAAGGGATCCTGAGTCACTTAACAAATCATGGAATACCGACTTTGTGAGAGCCACTCACACATATTATACTTAATTCTCAAAACAACCCTATGGGTAGATATTGTTCTGATTTTACCCTGGAGGAAACAGCCTCAGGGAAGTGAAGCAACACATCCTGGATCACACAGTTTACAAAAGGCAGTACTGGGGTTTGACTCCAGACCTGCTTAGCAAATGTCGTTTCTATGACACCATGCTATACCATGTGGCTTAGAACAAAGGGGAGGAAGGCGTGCCTGTCACGGAAAACCCATGTGGGGACTACTAGAGGTAGTGAATCTTAATCTCTGGAATCACCACAGGGGCCTTATCTTTCCAGGTGTAGAGCTTGTCCTGGACTCCAGATTTTCTAGCTTATCTAGAATTCCATCCAATTACATCAAACAGCACAGGTCCAGCTGGGACCTCTATGAGTCAGGCAATAGGCTGATATGAATTTGAATTTAAATAGTCTTCAGTACTAGAACATTATTGCCCTGATTTTTTTTTTCTGGGAGGTACTGAGTATTGAACCCAGGACATCATACATGGGAAGCAGGCGTTCAACCACTGAATACATCCACTTCCCTATTGCCCTGATTTTGTATCTTGTATTCATTACAAGTGTCTTTGTGTTACTTGAAAATGTGGGAAAGGATGGTGAAAATATTTGCAGTCTTGAAGATTCAGTAACTATGACTAAACCCAGATATTAAATGATCTTCTCTACAAACTGGTAATAGTAGTTGCCTCTAGGGGAGGAACCTAAAGGATTGTCCAGGGGATTCGGGCCCATGTATATATATGTGTTATAGAATCAAATACATTTTAAATCATATCTCTATAAAGGTGACAACATAAAAGTCCTTGTTAAATGCAAAGTCCTCAGGTGACACTGCCAGAGATAGGACTTTTGCCTTGAGTAGTTCTTAAGCACAGTTGTTGGAAGGGCAGTCAGGAGCTGGGTGGGTCTCTGTGTTCGAGGACCCAAAGTGTGCAAGACTTTTGAAGATGTCCACAGCCCACTTTGCCAAAGCATCTCTTTCCCAGTATGTCAGCCTTTCCTATGTGGAGCAGTAGGGAAAGATGGCACAAGGAAGAAACCAAAGGTTTCTCTTTGGAACCCCGAGTGTTCCAGGAATGCTGGAAGGAGGAAAGCAGATCCATGGATTATACTGTGATTATGTAGGCTCCCTCCTGAAGGTGATCTAGAGATCAAGGGATTAAAGGGTTGACTACAGAGGGAAGGCAGCAATTTAGAGATAAGAAAGAGTAAGGGCACCCAGGAGACTCTGGGGAAAGACTTTTAAGAAAGTGTCTGGAAATATTGGAAAACTCGGAAATTGTGACCCTCCTAAAATCTCCCACTGTCTCCACAAAGCCTCTGAGAATTGGCCAGCGAAAGGAATTCTGTTTTCTTTTTCCTTGATGAGTCTAGACTTGGAATTTCATCAGTTCCTCTTTCCCTAACCTCTAATTCATTCATTCAATAAATACCCGGCACCTCCTATGTGCTAGGCTGTGTTCTAGGTTCTAGGAATACAGGGGTGAATAAGAAGGACAAGATGGCTCCTCTTTACTTCCTGATACAAGGAGATAGAAAATATCAAGTGTTATAAAAATGAAATCAAAATCAGGGTGATGAGCTAGAGAGGACTGGCAGGCTACTTTAGATGAAGATGGTCAAGAAAAATTCTCTCTGAGGACATGATGTTTAAGCTGAGACTGATGAAAAGGAACCAGCATTCAAAGATCATGGAATGAGTATGCTAAGAAAGAGGGAACAGCAAATGCAAGCTCTCCCTAAGGGATGAAAGTGCTTGGCATGTTAGAGAACAGAAAGAAGGACAATGCAGATGGAGTGAAATGAGCAAGGCAGAGAGGTGTAGGAGATAAAGTTGGAGAGATGAGTTCCGGCTGGATTTTATTGTAAGGGTAATGGGGAGCCATTGGAGGTTCTAGGCAGGGGAATGACAAGACCCTATTTATGTTTCAAAAGCTCTCTTTGGCTATAATGTGGAGAAGAGATTGTATAGGGTGGAGAATAGAACAAGAGAGATCAATTACTGCAGGAATCCTGGTGATAGGATTGAACCAGGATGGAGGTGGAGGAGGAAAGAAACAATGTTTTGGAGGTGGAGTTAACAGACCTTGCTGATAAATTAGATGCAGGATATAAAAGAGAAAGGGAGGAATCAAGGTTTGGAATTAGGCAACGTTGTACTTTCCTGATTTTCTTCTGCTATTATAAACTTTTTTAATTTTTATTTTTTTTTAGAAAAGTTGTGAGCTTATAAAACAATCATTCATAATATACAGAATTCCCATACATCACCCCTTTACCAACACCTTACATTGTTGTGGAACATTTGTTACAGATTATGAAAGAACATGATCAGACTATTACCACTAACTATGGTCCATAGTGTACAATTGGTATATTTTTTCCGTACACCCCCTATTATTAACACTATGTATTAATATTGTACATTTGCTATAGTTCATGAGAGAACACTCTCATATTTGTACTGTTAACTACAGTCCATCTTATACTACATGGCTCACTGTATTATGCAGTCCCATGCCTTGTACATTCTATCCAAAGTGTACACTCAGTGGTTCTCACTTTCATCACAGAGTTGTGCAGTCATCGCCCCAGTAAACCTTTGGATGTTTTCCTTAGCCCAAAAGAAAAACATCCCATACACCCCTATTATTGACCCTTAGCATTGATATAGTACCTTCTTTGACATTGATGCAACAATATCACAATATTTCTGTTAACTATAGTCCATAAATTACATTAATTGAGTTTGTCCCATGCATCACTATATTTTTACCATCTTGTAGAGTGACATACATTTTTTCTAGTTCATAGAAGAACATTCTTGTATTTGCATTATTAACCACAATCTTCATCCACCTCCAGGGTTCACTATGTTATTCAGTCCCTAGATTATTCTCCAGATTTCTTTCAATTGACATTTATCTCCCTAGACTACCCCTTTGAGCCACAATCCCATTTATAAACCAGCCGTTGTTAGTTATACTCACTATAATATGTTACCATCAACCCTATCCATTTCCATACTTTTACAGTCAAGCTAATTGAAAATTCTACATACACTAAGCATCAGTATCCTTTCTCAGTCCTCATCCTATCTTCTAGAAACCTATAGTCTAGGTTTTAACTCCATGTGTTTATTCTTTGCATTTAGTTCATATTAGTGAGATCATACAATATCTGTCCTTTAGTGTCTGGCTTATTTCATCCAGCGTAACGTCCTCAAGGTTCATCCATGTTATCATATGTGTCCCAACTTTATTTTTATTTTTATTTTTTAGGTACTGGGGACCGGGGATTGAACCTGGGACCACATATGCGGGAGGCTAGCGCTCAACCACCAAGCCATATTGACTCCCTTGAGTTGGCTCCCTTGTCTGTTTGCTTGTTGTTTTGCTTATTTGTTTTCTTTAGGAAGCACAAGGAACCAAACCTGGGACCTCCCATGTGGGAGGCAGGCCTCAACTACTTGAGCATTATCCTTTCCCTTCATTTCTTCTTACAGCAGCATAATATTCCATCATTTGTATATACCACATTTTGTTTATCCATTCATTGGTTGATGGACACTTGGGTTGTTTCCATCTTTTGGCAATTGTGAATAATGCCACTATGAACATCAGTGTGTTCTTCTGCTATTATGTACTTTATAAAAACAACTTTTTAAATTATAAAAGCAATATATATTAGTGGAGAACATCTAGAACATATAATATAATTATATATAATTAAGAAATATAAAATATCCATGAGGCCATAATTCTCAAATAACTGCTATTAATCTCTTAGTTCATTTACTTCTAACCTTTTTTTCCTTTTTTGTTTTTCAGGAAAACAATTTTCCTAGCTAATAAAACAATACATATTAATAAGACAAATACCGAAAAAAATTAACATAGAAATTAAAGGCATCCAGCTATAACCAGAGTTAATATTTTTGTGAATGGCATATGCATATATATTCAGTTCATTTTGAACATTTTTAATGTATAGCTTTGTATTCTGATTTTTAAAAATTTGCCATGAACTTTACCCCATCATCATCAAAATTATTTTAAAACATTATTTTATTAGTTTTTAGGCACTTATTCTTGATCTACTTGAAACTGTCATGTAAGCCATACCTTGCTTAAGGTCCCAGGTTGCTAGATTTTAGGAACTTTGCCAAGAGCTGCTTAGTCCAGAATAGCTGACTCAGTACTTTACATTTATCCAGAGATACCAAAGTGTTACACAGGGGCTTCTCATTGACTTGTCTTCATCATTCCAGGGTTCCCCACACCAATAGGGATTTCATCCCTTGGCCGCAGACCTCTCTTGTGCCACCACCTTACCATTGCTACCACCTACTACCCACCCACCACCACAGAAAAGCAATGCAATCCCTTCAAATCTCCTTGGTGTTTCCCTGCCTGGTTTCATCTTTTGCAAAGCAAAAGGAAAACACAGAAAGACCCAGAATGAACCCTCAAATGCAAACTCTTTTGTCCTCTGAGCCATCCAGGAATGAATGTCCCAGGTCTCTCTGGTTTTATGGTGTGACCCCTCCCACCACTCCTGGGTGGGACCATGTATTAATGGAACAGGCAAGGTCTCGCCCATTCACCAAAGAATGCTAAGGATAGAGTTTTCAGCAACAATGATAGTTTCTAGCTTTGCAAAGCTTGCTTAAGCCACTTTGACCATCGCCACCACCTGGCCTGGGCCCCTCCTAAAGAGCAACAGGAGTGTTTACTCCTTGTTTGTGAGCCTCGTTCTGAACTGCTCTCCAACTGCTCTCACATCTATCAGACTTCAGATGCCCCTTCCCATTAGTCTCCCTACCTCCATCCTGGCCTTGCCTTTCAGATTTGACTCTAAACCACCAATTTGGGTTCACAGAAACTGGTCATATCTCTGGACTGGACTTGGCCCTGGTGCCTTTTGACTCTGAAACTGCCCCTGTGGGTGGGACTTCCACGAGGCTCATGTAGGCCACATTGAAAACCAGACCAAAATTATTAACTAAACACCAAATGAGAAGATTCCTTATCAAGTCTAAAAGTCTTACAGAATCCCTGTTCTCACTGGATGTGTGCATATCTGTCACAGAACTCACCACTTTGGGGAGGAGCAGAGTTGAATGAGAGGAAGGGGATGGGGTGGTGCTGGTGGCTATGGTGGCAGCTGGATTCAAGCAGCCTCCTCTGCTGACCCTAGTGGGTGTTTCCATGAAGAATCCTTCAGTAATCTCTAGTTGAATTGCCCAGACATTCAGGGTCCCTGTTCTTCCCATGGCCAGTCTTTCCCACTGCCCCATCTTATTCCATTTCCCTCAGCACTGTAGAGATGTAAGGTCTGGCCTTAGTGCTATCCAAAAAATCCTGAGTCCTATGGTCAGAGGTCAATCAGCAGTGTATCAGCTTGAGGTGGTGCAACTCATCAGGAGAGGGATGGAGAACACTTGAAGAATGGCAGCCAAGGCCAAGAGACCCGGGGGGCAGGAGCCACGCGCACAGGCTGAGTGCCCCTGGGACGTTCTTTTGATGGGTGTCTGGTATGCCACGAGGGTAAGAAGTGGACCCTTACAGGAGCTAGTTGGATGAGTCAAAAGCTTTCACAAGCCCATTTTTGCAGTTTATTGTATTTACTGTTATCTATCAATAATCATGACTAGTTATTGGGAACCATCTGTATGTCACGTGCTTTTAGTTCCCTCATATACATTTCCTTGAATCCTTAACCAAAAGTAGATGTTACTGTTCACCCTTTTAAAAATAAGGAAACTGAGGCTCAGGGATCCAGTGGTTTTTACAAGGTCACACAAGTAATAAATGATGGAGCTTGGATTTGAAGTTGTACTATAACAGTGCAGAGTATCCTGGCAGCACAATGTAATGGTTAGCAGCAATTGCTCCAAGCCAGTGGCCTGGGTGCACATCCTGGCTCTACCACCTTCCAATGATGTGAGCATGGCAAGTTTAGACTTTCTGTGCATCTTCTGTAAAATAGGGAGAATAATAACATTTACCCCCATGGGACTATTGTGCAAAAACTATGGGAACTGCTGCTATCATCCTTTTTGTGTGTAGTGGGTGAAATCTTTGATATGTAGTTTTTATTTATTTATTTTTTTACTGGTTCAATATTACATTTATGCTATCTGTCCACACATTTTTGCGCCAATACATCTTGCTTATCCTGTAAACTACAGAGGGTTGGTCCAAAATTATGTCATCCATTTGTGTGGCACATTTTTTAAATTATTTTTTTTTATTTTTAAAGATGCTTTAGATTACATAAATGTTACATAAAAAATATAAGGAATTTCCATATGTCCCACTCCCTCCCCCTCCCACACTTTCCCACATTAACAACATCCTTCATTAGTGTGGTACATTTGTTACAATTGATGAACCCATATTGAAGCATTGCTACTAATCATGGACTACAGTTTACATTATAGTTTACACTCTGTCCTGCACAGTTTTGTAAGTTATGACAAAATATACAATGGCCTGTATCTGTTTCTGCAGTGTCACGCAGGACAAACCCAATGTCCCGAAAATGCCCTATTCTTCCCATATTACACCTATTCTTCCCTCTCCCATCCCTCAGAACCTCTGGTGGCCACTGCCTTTACATCAATGATAAGAGTTCTTCCATTGCTAGAATAATAATGTCTATAATAGAATATTAGCATCTACTTTAGTCCATTGTTCATTCCCCAATCTTGAGGACTTTGGGATGGTGATGCCCACTCTGCTTCTAATTGAGAGGGTCCTTAGATCCCATGGGGTAGATGGATGGAGCTATCTTGCTTGCAGTTGCAGACATTCTCTGTTCCTTGGGATGGGCGTTGTCCATCATCATCTCCTTGTTAATTGTCCTGGGTGAGTCCAATGAACTGGAGAGTAGGTGTTGCAACTTTGCTGAAATTCAGGGCTTAATTGGCACATGGACGGACCAAAGATTTAAGTCTCTGGGATATATATTTATCAGGTACAGTGCTAATTATAGGTTCAAATGAAAGGGGCAGAAAACCCATGTGTAGAGAACCTATAAATGAGTCTAACTCTGTTACACTGGGGAGCACTTTTTATTGTCCCACTTTAGTGAGGGCAATGATGAGCATGTACTAAGAAAGAAAACTTTGATTCCAACATTCAGTTCCTTTTTTCCAGTTCCTTTTTCAGGCCAAACACCAGTCTGCTGCCCTGCTGACTGTGCGGAGGTTGCTCTTTAGCTGGAAGAGCCTCTCTTCTAGCTAAATGGAGACAGTGGCGTCTATGGAATTTATGGACATCCAATATAAATTTGCAACAATGGAGGACTTGTTGAAAAACACCCTGTTCCTAATTGAACTGCTACTTTTATTTTGACATGAGTTGCATATGTTTTTGCACAGTTAATAGAAAAGTAGTCTTTGGTTAGTAAATTTATTCCTTAGCCCTGGGCTACTAGACAGTACTGTTTAGTGCACTGTACAAGACATTGTCTCTAGTGACTAATGCAGAACTGATGGTTAATTCTGTCTTAATCTTTCAGATTCTAGTTGGAACTGAGTAATCTGGGATTACACTGGTTTATACTATTTAACTGAAGGATTTACTCCAATTATGAACAGTTCTGAGAAGACTCAAAGAGCCAGGAAGACCAGGCACCAAGAAAATGTGGGGAGAAGGATATTTGGGGACTATAGTGGGTTGAATTTTGACTCCCAAAAGATACGTCCTCTTGGAACATCAGAATGTGACCTTACTTGGAATGAGGATTTTTGCAGTTATCATTAAGGTAGGGTCCTAAAGATGAGATCCTCCTGGATTAGGGTGGGCCCTAATGCAATGCGAGTGTCTTTATAAAGGACAGAAAAGACACAGAGAGACAGTGGGGAAGGCCAGGTGAAGATAGAGGCAGAGATTGAGGTTATGAAGGCCCAAGCCAAAGCGAGGCCACAGGTTGCCGGCAGCCCCCAGGAGTTAGTTAGGAGAGAGCCATGGAAGAGATTCTCCCTCAGAGCCTCGAGAGGGAACCGATCCTGCCAACACCTTGACTTTGGGTTTCTGGCCTCCTGAACTGTGAGAGAATAAACTTCTGTTGTTTTAAGCCACCAAGTTTGTGGTAATTTGTTGTGACAACGCTACGTAACTAATACAGGAACCAATGTTGCCAGAGTTAGGGCACTTGAGGAAAGACGACGGTGGATCTCTGAGTGGACTGGGTGCCCCAGCCTCTACCCCCAACCCTGATTCATTTTCTCCCCTTTTCTGCCCTGCTCTGTGCCTGGAACATTGATCTCTGGGGGGAGAACATGGGCTGCCTTGCTGGTTGGCTTCCGGTTGGGTTAAACCAATGGAAGGCGCTGCCAGGAGATTGAAGGCTAGGAGTAGTGAGAGCTCAGGGTCTTTGTTTCTCCCACTTTCTCCCTGTGGTTCTCCCTTAATGACCAAAGTGACTGTGTCCTTTACAATCACAGCTTCTGGGGGGCAGGCCCTGGCTCCAGCTTTTAGCTAGGCACTGGGAGCATCATTTCTTCCCCTTGACTCTTTTTTCTTTTTTAAATAATAATTAAAAAAAAATTTTTTTTTAAGATACTTAGATTACATAAATGTTACACAAAAAATATAGGGATTCCCATATGTCCTGCTCCTCACACCTCCCACACCCTCCCACATAAATATCCTTCATTAGTGTGGCACATTCATTGCAATTGATAAATGCATCCTGGGGCTTTGCTACTGAGCATGGACCATAGTTCACATTGTAGACCACACTCTCTCCCACACAGTTTTGCAGGTTATGTGATGATATAAAATGGCCTATATCTGTCATTGCAATGTCATTCAGGACAATTCCCAAGTCCTGAAAAAGCCCTCGTATTACAACTGTCTTTCTCTCTTCCTGCCCCCAGAGCCTCCCGTGGCCACTGCCTCCACATCAATGTTGTAATTTCTTCTGTTGCTAGAATCACAATACGTTTACAGTAGAATACCAGTAAGTCCACTCTAGTCCATAGTTCTTCCCCTTGACTCTTGGCCTCAGGTGCTGCTGACTTCCCACTCTTGGTAGTTTCTAGGAGCCTTTTCCTAGTTTGGTTATCTTAAGCCTGTTCCCAGTCAGTGAAGAGTCCTTTCATTAAAAATCTCTTCATATCCCAGCTGAAGGGGCCATCTGTCTCCTACCAGCTCTAAAACTATTACAGTACCCACATGCATCCAGAGAGGGTAGCTGGTATCAAACGGGGAGAGCAGAACACTCTGACTTGTGTATTCTATATTTTAAGATATTTCTCTTTCCTTCTCCCCTCCCCTCTGGGTTATCTTTTGTAAGGTTACATCCTTCAAACAGGCAGGAGATGATAAGGCTGCTAGCACTTGATCATTTAGGGGAGATAGAAAAGCAAATGTCATTTGCAAGCCCAGTGCCACCTGAAGAGGCCTCAATTCCTGCTTTGTGATTGATTGATTAATTGACCATTGATTGAAAGATAGACTGTTTTCACCATACTTGCTTTCTTACCATAAGCAAAGAGTGCCACCACAGTTGTTATCCAGGAGAGGATTTAGTTTATTTTTAAACTAAGGATGAAGCTGACTTTTTTTAAAAATAATCAACAGAGTCTGAGCAACTGCCATAAGTAAACATGCTTCAGCTGCAGAAATCTGAACTGCAGAGTGGAGAGCTGATGGATAATAATACCTTCTATTACATGTTTCCATGCTCTCTCTCCCAAATTATCTCATTACAACAACTTGTTGAGGCAGGCAGAGTTGATATTTTTATTTCTGTTTTATAGGCTCATATGCCTGGTCCTGTATTAGGCACTGATGGTGGAAGATAATACAGTTTCTGTCCTTAACTTCTACACAGTCTAATGGGAGACACAGACACAACAAGTAATTAAAGTGTGATGTGATGAGCTTTATGCAAATGGTACGAGCAAAATGCATTTTCACAAATTAGCCAAGAGCAGTGGGTAATAAAGGGGATTGGGGAAATCAGTGTCATTGAGTCCACCAAGTGCCAGGTACTGGGCTTGGGTCTTGATACTCAAAGGGTGGTCCATGGGCCACCAGCATCTGCACCACCCGGGTGCTTGTTAGAAATGCCTCATTCCAGACCCACGTGTTTGAAAACTACATTTTAACAAGATTCTCAGGACATCTCTATTCACATTAAAGTTTGAGAAACACTGGACTAGGTTATTTACAGATTTTATTTAATTCACAACCCAGTGAGGGAGTTATGATTATGCCCAGGAAATGGAGGTTTAGAGAAGTTACACAATTCTCCTCGTGCCACACAGCTGTGTCACAGATTTGGAATGTGAACCCGGGCCTGACGTACTCCCAGGCTCCGTTCACTACTCTGTGCTGTTCCTGACTCTTGGGGGACTTGGAGAGCTTCCCAGAGGAGATGACATCTGAGCTAGACTTGGAAGGACCTTGTATTATTATCCATCAAATGCTTGGTATGGCTGTGGAATAGAGTGTGTCTTGAGGAATGGTGGGAAATAAGGTGGTAAACAAAGAAGACTACAATCAAATTAGAAAGGGACTTGAATTCCATAATAAGGAACTTGGGCTTTCTCTGTAAATAAGATTTTGCGACCTGCTATGGAATTGAGAAGATGAGGCAGGCTGCTTGTGTTCGCAGTCTAGCTCACCACTTATTAGCTACAGTGTCACAGCCTGGCTTCTCTGGAAACAGACACTGAGATGGACTTTGGGGTGCAAGATATTTATCAGGAAGCAATACCTGTGAGAGAAAGAAAGAGAAGCAGGCATGGGCAGAGGAAGAAGTCAAACAGTGATGCAGATCCAACAAAATCTCAGCCAGCCTGACAGAAACTCTGGAGTAAGCATGGCCTGTCCAGGTTGTCCTGTACTGAACCAAAGTGGCCAGGCCCTTTTTGCTTCCACCTCGCTCAGGCACCAGATATGGGTTGTCCTGGAAAGGGCTTGACTGCAGATGAAATGGCTCTCTCTAGCTGGAGCAGACCCTGAAGAAAGCAGCAGCCTGCTGCCTGTAGCTGGAGAGAGAGCCCTTCCTTGGAGGCGTCTCTGAGCAGCACATTTCTCTGTCTACCACTGGTGGCTTACTTATTATATGTCTCTCTCTCATCATCAGAGAAATGGAAATAATACTAATAGATTCCTCATAGAACAACTGGGGGGTTGTATGACTAGTATATAAACTAATGGAGGCTAGTTAGTATTTTTATTTATTTATTTTTCTATTGTTTTTGCCAGTTATTATTAATATCTACCTTGATAAGATGTTCACTGTGTACTTTCTCTCTTGGGTGCACTCAGAGTTTGAAAACCCCTCACCGTGTCCTGAGGAATATAAGAAGGTCATGTCCATTGCCAGCTTGCCAGCTGGAATTCAGGTCTTTCCTCATGATGTTCCAGGGCTCATCATTTGTCAGGACACCCAGGTTGAGTTAATCTATGCTAGGCATTAGGAAACACTTGAAAACTTAAAGCAGGGGAATGACAGATCACATCAGTGGTTTAAAAAGATAAAGAAACTTGAATCATGAAGGACAGAAAAGGGTATAGGCTAAGTCTCTATAACACAGAGACTCAAAATAAGATGCAAACAAGATAGTTTCATTCTTTCTCATGTAACAGTCTAAAAGTGGGTGGTTGAAGGCCACAAAAGTGGGACTGCTCCACGAGGCCCTCAGGGACCCAGCTTCCTTCTACTTTGCC
>JAQZBX010011168.1:12932-28801 GCA_029593785.1 Cabassous unicinctus | reverse complement strand
TAACTGGCATCTTTTGGGATGCCAGCCTGTGGAAAGGGGGAAGAAAGAAGAGGGAAAACAATTTCCTTTTTTAAAGAATGTGCTTTGAAGTTGACTACATCGCTTCTGCTGGCATCCCATTGACTGGAACCTACTCATGTAGCCATGTGCTCATATGGCTTACTTAGCTGTAAGGGACATTAGGAAATGTAGTCTCTAGCTGGGCAGCTTTGTGTCCAGATAAAACTTGGGGTTCTATACTAAAAGGAAAATCAAGAGGATGCATACTGGCAGAAAAACAGTGGCCTGTCACTATTGTGAAGAGGCAGGCCAAAAAGGGAGGAGTAGAACTCAAGTAGTGGGTATGTGTTGTAGTGGATGGGATTTGAAAAAAAATTCAAGTTGACTTGATGACTGTTTTGATCATATGGGAGCAAGAAGAAGGAAAAGTGAACAACTCCTAGGTTAGGTGAATAGATGGTAGTGGTGTTAACTGTGGTAGAGTTTCTAGGGAAAGAGAAAGGACCAGAGAACATGTGCTTGATATTAGAATTAATGAATTTGAGTTGACTGAAGAATATCCAGGTAGAAATGTCCAATCCTGTAGGCAGTTGGAAACACCTGTCCAAGGACCCCCAGGAAAAGGTGAGGCTGGAGACAGAGATTTGGCAAACATCGTGGTCATCAGAGTTTGACTGCTAACAGGATTGCCCAGAGAGTGTGAGATGGAAGAGGGATAGTGCTGTGAAGCACTGGCATTTAAGAGGTGAGTACTAGAGAAACGAATGAAGGCGGCTGAGAAAGCATGGCCAGAGTGCAAGGAGGGCCAGAGCACAGGAGGCTAGAGAAGTCAGTGGAAGAAGGAAGGGTCAGGGTAGGCACCGGTGTCAAATGCTGCAGAGATGACACAGGACAAGAACTCAGAAGTGGCCTTTGGAGACAAATGAGAAAAACTGAGGCTCAGGCAACTTACAGCACACACCCAAGGTGCCACAGCTAGTGGTTGTCAGAGCCAGGACTAGCCATGGCTTTTGGTTCTGATCTTCCTATTAGAAGATGCCAAGGCAGCCATTGTTGCTCTCCTCGCAGTGCTATGCCTCAGCAGGAATTGTCAGCGTTCTCTCCCGCATCAAGCTGGGGTAGATATTGTCTTCTGGTTTGTGGCTCTTTGTCTGTAGGATATATTTCCAAAATTATTGTGGGTTTTTCGGCCTCTGATTTGCTTGAGCTGACCCAGCCTGAGCCTAATTGTGACACACCGGATTCATTTATGGACTTCCCTTTCCTCCCAAGCATTCTGCAGTCATGCTGTCTTTTGTCCTTAGACAAATCTTGCCCTGCAGCCCAGCTTCAGACCAATGTAAAGTAGTTGTTGTCATACCCCTCTACCAGTGCTAGAAAGAGGAGCCTCATGAGAAAAAAGCATGACTCATTCAAATCCATGGAATTGCTGATCTCACCTTCTGTGGATTTCATAGCGCAGACAGCTTGATATCACAAGAAGATGCTGGACATGACAAACCCTACCAATGTGATCTTGTTTCTTAGGCTGCTTATTTGGTCTGGAGGTTGCTCTTGGACTTGGCACCATACAAAGTTGTTTATCTCCAAATTGCTCACTTTGTTTCCTACATTCTATGTTTCTAAATCTTTGAAAATACTTGTACATCAGGACGATTTCAAGGTAGCTGAATTTAATGGCAGCTTTCAGCATCCTGCTACTGGTGAATGCCTTTGCCTATTGGGAGGACTTTGCTGCTACAGGCAGACTCCCACCGTCCACCGACTGACTTGTTGTCAGTCCATAGTCGTGTGCTGACTGCAAAGTGGCCCTAGGTTTTTGCATATTTTGTGAAATCGCTATGGGAACACAGTCATTATGAGACAGCAGTTCTTGCCTTAAGTATTTTTGATAGTTTTTTTTCTTTGAGTGTGGTTTCATTTCCTATTGCAACAAAAGAGACTCTGGATAACCAAAAAATAAAAATATTGACAAATTTTAGATTTCTTGCTTCATTTATGAACATGACTTCATAATCTAAATTGCATAAGTCTATATCTGTTGCACAACTGTGTATTCTTTTAACAAGTGGGTCAGACAAAACTGTTGGCTCTGACATGTTGGATGACCTTAAGAGCTTAGTGAAGACTTATGACGTAGTACAAACAGCCTCAGTAGCTGCCAGCAGAAACCAGATGCAAATACGACTAGAATACTACTACTGGTTCTAGATACTGAATCAGCTCACCCCTCTGATACCATCACTTTCTGCTGCCACCATCTTAGCCCAAGCCATCATGACATTATCTCTAACCTGAACTATTCACCAGTCTCTCTGCTTTCACTCTGGCCCTTTCCACCATGTTCCACACTGAAGCTAGAGTCATCTTAAAAGTAAATCAAATCAGATCATGTCACTCATCTGCCTAAAACTCATCTGGTTTCCTTCTCACTTCAGAATAAAATCCAAGTCCATCACCATGGCTGATTCTCTGATCTCATGTCATAGCACTCTCCTCTGCCTTGTAATGATCTATCCACATTGACTTTTCTGTTTCTCACACACAGGGCCACAATATTCAGATATGCAGGTTGTACACTGTATAACTCCAGGAGGTACATTCATTAGGCTGCAAGGGGAATGGTGCCCTCAGAAATGTGCCTTGTGGCAGCCTTGCTCACACACACCAAGATCTTTGCTACCTCAAGGGCTTGGTACTTGCTGGTTCTTCTGCCTGGACATCTGTTCACAGGTTCTTTGCACACTGGCTTCTTCTTATAAACCATTCAATGAATGTTCCACAAGGCACTCTGTATACATAATTTGTGCAGCCCAGGATAAAATGCAAATGCAGGACCTTTGTTAAAAAAGTATTAAGAATTTCAAAATGGTGACAGCACAGCATTAAACCAAGCCCAGAGCCCTTCTGAACATGAGCCCAATGTGACCGCACAGGCCGCATACCCATGACTCTCGCCCAGATGCCCCTGGCCTCAGTCTCAGCTTAAATGTCACTTCCCCAGAGGGGGCCTTCTGACCACTCAAACCAAAGGAGCCCTCTAGTCACTCTGCCTAGGCCACAGCTAAGGACTTGTTATAAATTACAAATGAAACAAGGATCCTTGGACGATTCTACTCACACTGTTTTTAGGCAGAACGTCCAATCAACTTAAAAGGTTCTGTGCTTCTTTAATGAAGTCTTGGGCAGGTTCTCATTTTCCTATAGATTTGCCTTGAAGGCAATGACGGGCCTCACAAGCTCAGGAGAACTTTGGCGTACAAAGATCAAAAAGGACCCAACACAACCTTATGAATTTGGAAGGTGTACAATGGTTGGATTTTTTTCTTTTTAAAAAACAATAATATGCATTTTATGGAGTTGAGGGTTTCATATGTATTTGTGAACTCAACTGTATTTTAAAGTTTAGTTGAAAATGCATGGTTAATTATTGGCTAGCATATATTTCCCTCTGTGTTTGGAAGTTAAAGATTTTGCTTTTAATGAACTAAAACAAAATTAAGTATAATTTCATTGTTAAAAAAGTCAAAGCTTTGTTGTTTTGTAACATTGTGAAGTTTTTTTTCTTTAAAATACAACTAGATTCAAAATATATTTCTGCTTTCATTCATAAGACATATATAAATATTGGATTATAAAGTTCCACATGTTATTCAACTCAGAAAAAAAAAGGATGTATTTAACAACTTCTTCAAATATATGATCTTCTCACCTTGTTACGGGTTTTCTCTCATACTCCTAGGAATCCAATACTCTGCATCTAAATAACAACGGGAGAAGCAAAAAGTTCAAGGATCTGTGACAGTAAGATAAGGCAAGAACACGTAAGTTTCAGTGAGAATGCCATTCCTTCTAACCAACCTCCTGCTAGGCTTGTCATCTGGGGGCTTGAGATATGGTTTTCTGTAATGGATTACCATTGGGTTAGTGCCAGGAGCAAAGCAGCTGTAAAAATGTAAACATCCTGAAAACACTTGTAACCAAGGAGGTAAGTTTTTGCCCCAATTTTTGCTAATTTTGTAAGCGACCACTAAACAAAAAAGAAATGGGTCTAAGAATAAGAGTTTACACTTGTGTAATGTAAAGAATGAAAGTGAAAGCTAAACAAGAGTGGGTACCTCGTTAGTCTAGTCCTAGACTAACAAGCAAAGTGAGCAGACCTTGACTTCCTGCTTTTTAGCCCCACTTGCTCTCAAATAAGAAGCCGAAAAATTCATTATGCTATGATATAATTGACTGATAAGGATTAATGGATTATCGTCTACAGGAGTATTCACTTTAGAGCAGCGAAAAAGAAGTTTTTGCCTAAGAGCTGAAATTGTAATGTTAAAATTTCTAAAGAGCCCCCAAATCATCCACAGATAAATCATCCTCTCTTGAGAGAATTGCCTGTATTTGCTGGTTCCTTTTCATCTCCTCCCATTCTCTCAATAATTTTTTTAAATTTTGGAATAGTTTGAGATTTATGCAAAAGATGCAAAAACAATACAGAGAGGTCCCACATAACCCTCACCCAGTATCTCCTAATGTTAACATCTTACATTACTATGGTACATTTGTCAAAACCAAGAAACCAACATTGGAACATGACTATTAACTGAACTTCAGACTTTATTTGGATTTTACCAGTTTTTCCATGAATGGCCTTTTTCTGTTTGATCCAATCTAGGGTACTACATTGCTTTAGCCTGTTCTCTTTTATCCATTTTTTAAAGGGGATACTGGGGATTGAACCTAGGACCTCATACATGTGAAGCAGGTACTCAACCACTGAGCTACACATGCTCCCCTAGCCTATTGTCTGCTAAATCCAATCTAATAAGGTTTTCATCCACAGGACTCACAAAACAGCTCTTGTCAAGGTCATCAAGTCAGTGAACATCATGCTGCCAAGACCAATAATGGCCTTATTTTATCACCTTCTTTGACACACTAGTCCACTCCCTGCTTCTTAGAACCCTTTTCACTTGACCTCTGAGACAGCCCTCTCTCTTGGGTTCTCCTCCCAACTCACTGCCACATCTTTCTTGGTCTCTGTTGTGGGTTGAATAGTGGTGTCCCCCCAAAATTCTTGTCTACCTAGAACCTCAGAATGTGGCCTTATTTGGAAATAGGATTTTTGCAGATGTAATTGTGAAGATGGTATCATACTGGATTAGGGTGGACACTATAGCAAATGACTGGTGTCTTTATGGGAAGGGGAAGTTTGGACACAGAGACACAGGCACACACAGGGAGAAGACAGCCTGGAGAGATGGAGGCAGAGATTGCAGTTGTGCTGCCACAAACCAAGGAATGAATGAGGCCACCAGAACCTGGAAGAGGCAAGGAAGAATTTTCCCTTAGAGCCTTGGGAGGGAGTGTGGCCCTGCTGACACCTTGATTTTGGACTTCTGGCCTCTAAAACTGTGAGAGAATATGTTTCTGTTGTTTGAAGCCACACAGTTTCATGCTTTACAAAAAGTATTGCATTCAGGCCTCACAACAATCCTACAACACGGGTACTATTATTAGCACCCTTTTAAAGATGAGGATAGTATGGCACAGAGAAGGTAAGTAACTTGCCCAAGGTCACCAAGTTATTAAGTGTGAGAGCCAGGATCTGAGTCCAGGCAGTTTGGTCTAGGCTCCCTGCTCTTGAGCACAGTGCTGGATTACCTTTCCAGTGTAACTTCTGTTTTCCTGCATCTAAGCCTTTGTAGATGTCCTGCCCTCTACTTTGTTGAGAGATATTACGCATCTCTCAGTATAAATTCTCATCCAGTCAAAACTTAAGTTAAATAACCACAAGAACAATTGCCATAATGGGAACAAGCACTTTCTGAACAACAGAATTCTGTAACTGGCCCTGTGCCTGGTGGACAATATTTAATTTTCAAAACAATCCTGCAAGGTTTTTATAAACGAGGCAATCGAGCCTCAGAGACATTAAGTAACTTGCTCAAAGGCATAGAGTCCTAAGTGGTTGAGATTCTTACCACAAACCTAAGCCCTCCCCTCTGTAGCTTGCTGCCTCAAATCCTTCTTCAATGAATCCAGTCCCTCACCCCCAACAGACATCAGCTCCTGCTGAACTGACCACGTGCCTTCTTGATTCGTTGAGAAACTTCCACACATTGCCTTGAGGGTCATCTTGGTCATTACCTTTCCAGCCAGGGGGTTAGCTCCAAATCTCGGGAGCCACAGGGCACACTTCTTAGGGCTTATAAGACCCTAGAGCTGGACAGCACTCACAGATAATCAGACCCTCTGCCACCCCAGGCGGGGTCTCCTTCTACAACAATTCCTGATCACTCATTCCTTCAGCAAGGAATGCCTGCTATGTGCCAAGCACTTGGGATATAGCAGTGAAAACAACAAGCAAAATCCTTTCTCAAGGAGGTTCCATTCTAGTTGGGGGAGACCGATAATAAACAAGATAAGCAAGTAAAATATGTAGGTGGTTAGGTGATGATAGATACTAAGGAGAAAAAATAAAGCAAGGAAAGGGGACATAGGGAGTAGTGAGAGAGAGAGAGAGAGATCTTAGACAGGTTGACCAGTGGTAGCCTGTCTGAGAACTCCTCCCTCAAAGTCATCCACCCTTTGCTTGACTATGTCCAGCTTCAGAGAGGTCATTCCCTTAAAAGGCACTCATTCCATTTTTAATAAGCTCTTTGTTCTGAAGTTGATCAGATCCTCCTTCCAGTGACTTCCACCCATCTTCCGAGTTCTGCCTTCAGTAGCTTTACACAGCAGGTCTGACTCACTCTCCTAGGCAGCCCTTCACCTGTCTGAGGACAACTATACCGTTTCCTTCTGGTAGTTTCCCCATAACCCTAACACCCTCAGTTCCTCCAGCTGTTTCTCAAATGGCAGGTTTCAATACCTATCACTCTGGTGACTGTTTTCCTTTGATTGCCCTGCTCTTTACCTCAAGAAACATCATTTTACTCTAGAGTAGGTTGATCAGTCAGACTATTTCAGATTATTGTTCCCTTAATGTGGACTCAATACTTCCATAAAAACAAAGCAAAACACATTTCTAAGCCCTGTCCTAATCAGAACTCACTCCTTATTGAGGGGAGCAAGACTAGAATCTTCAGAACCTGGAAGCTAGACTAAAGCCTGGGGCCAAAGAAGGGGAAAGCTTTTCCTTCTTCAATGGGCTTACATTGACTGGGGACTCCTAGAAGTCAGGAGAGGGAGCCCAAGTTGAAGACAGGCAGTGTGAGGAAGGTCTTGTATTTGTCAGTAGGCAGAGGTCCTGGCAGGTAGGTGATGCACAACGTAGGAAGCCAATAGCGTATTGTAGTTTTGACCTGATATTGAGGATTGAAACATACCTCTGCCACCAGACACATTCAAGTTCTAAGGCCTGGTTCTGTGTGTGTGAACTCAATTGTAAATGGGATCTTCAAAGATCCACTAAGATGAGGCCAAATAGAATATGGGTGAGTCTTAATCCAATCAGACTGGAGTCCTTATAAGCAGAGGAAATTTGGAAACTGTTAGTAGGAGACAGGAGGAGACAGAAGACCATGAGATGGGGCAGAGGTTAAGTTATGGATTGCCAAAAGCTACCACATACTTCAAAGAAAGACTGATCCTGCTGACACCTTGATTTTGGACTTCTAGCCTCCAAAACTATAAGACCATGAATTCCTGTTTATTAAGCCAACCAGTATGTGGTATCTGTTATAGCAGCTCTGGCAAACTAAGACACTTTTTATTTTTATTTTTTCATTTTTCAGATCAAGGAATTAATTTTTTTTAAAATTATGTTTGAGTCCAATGTTCATCCAAGTTTGAAAAGTCACCGGAATAAATATATGAAACATATTTGTCTTTTCGGAAAAGTGAGCTTCTAGATGATAAATGTTTTCCTCCTTACATATGGATGTGCCTTTTAGTCTAAGATAGTTTCTATCTTGGCAAATATTGCAGAAACTTTGAAAGGACACACCTTCTGATGTTGATCTCCTTGGAGAAAAAAGTGGTCCACTTAGTGAATGGGTGCCAGGCAGGTCTCTCCTCCAAGTTTCTTAGCTATTCCCTCTGATTTCTTTTCTTCTGAGTGAAGTTAAGCATCTTTTCACATGTTTAAGAACAACTTACATTTCTTTTCAACATCGTTTGCAAAATTTTCAATTAGTTTATTGATCTTTTGCTTATTGATTTCTAAAAGTTTTTAAAATATACTAAGAAAAGTAATCCTTTGTATTATAAGGTACAAATAATTTTTTCCAGTTTGTCATTTTTCTGTTGAATTGTTTATGTTATTTTTTCTATGTAAAAAAGTTTTATTTTTAAAATAGTCAAATGTACCAGTATTTCCATTGGGGGCTTCTTTTCATCTCTTCTTTTTCCTTCTTCACATATATCACATTTAGAAAAACCTTATTCATTCTGATATTATAAAAATAATCTCTCATATTGTCTTCAACTATTTTTATGGTTTCACATTTTGTATTTAAATCCTTGATCCATGTGAAATTCATTTTAGTGTGCCAATGACCGTTCACTTGCTGTAGGTGCCAGGTATGGTATTTAGCACTTTACAAATATTATCTTATTCAATAATGATAATTATGGTTGTACTGGTGAGGACCCTGAAACTTAGCAAGGGTAAAGTCATCCAAGATCATATATCTAGTAAATCTCAGGGACAGAACATAAGTCTTCTTTCATCTAATTGTTATGCTCTTAACTATTATTTTATGTTTATAAAAAAGGCATCCTATGTTGTTTGGAAATTTCCAATTTCATGACTGCATATTACAGGAAACATTGGTAGGTATGTGAGGACTACTGCCCATTCCACAAGATTGTAGAGAACCAGGAAGATGTACTGAGATGGGGCAACTGGATGTCAGCAAGCCAAAGTCACTCTCTAGCTGGGTGACTGACTCATGCCCCTGCCTGGAAGCTGAGAATTCCAACTCTTAGCAAAAACGATGGATGATTATATTAAGTCACACCAGAGTAGACAGAACTGTGAACATTAAATCCACAAATGTAAGAGACTCTTGAATTTCCTTTGTCATGGGACAGGAGAGATCCCAAAGTTTGTATGGGATTTGATCTGTAAATAGAACACAAACACTGAATTTTTTGGTTTCTTAGATACACATCTTTCCATATTTCTGAATTTAGGATGCATACTATGATCAATAATATCTTCCTATTGCTGTTGAGCAGGTTACAGACATGATGTAATTATCATTGCCTGCACATGTGTCAACTGGCTCTATATTTCTGATAGCATGAATGGACAATTGCAACCCATCTACTTTTCATTTAACGAACAATTTAAGGATCATGTCAGGAAGTAATATAATCCTTGTTATTTTCTGAAACCCTCTGTTGACACCTTCTGGAAAGATCAAGAAAGGACTTGCATTAGAACAGGGAGCTAGGATGCAGTGAAATTACTGGCTGGGAAGAAAATCCTTGGGAAAATTCTTTAAAGAAATGTTAGTTATCTAACACTCCTGGTCACACCGAGGACAGTTTTGTTTGGAAAACATTTATAGACAACTCTGAAGTGAAATGTGTTTCAGGTGATTGAACTCTGAGTGAGAAGTTTGGGGAACACGTTAACCAATTTATTTCACTTATATTTTCCTTTTTTATTTATGCAAAATCGATATGTGATAAAATTCTAGGTCTACTAAATTTTTAAAAAGTTCTTTCAACCAATATGAAGATGTTAAGTGTTAATGAAAGAATTGGTTCCTAGTTTAATTGATGGCATTTATTTTTCTTCATTCTCTGTAGTTCTAAAACACTTTGCATTTTACAATCAGTGGCATCTTCGATTTGATGAAATATGGTAGCCTCAGCTTTGTAGGGGTATGAGTCAGGGAGTCAATTTGACATAAAATTACAATGTCTTTTTTTTTTTTAATCTATATCACACTGAACTCAATCTATAGGAGACGGCCTTTTCAATTGATCTAATTAATCTCCTAGGTTTCTATTTTTTTCTTATGCTCTTAAGATGGGCATCCCTAATTATTCTTATTGAAACCAGTATTGTACAATGGTCCTTATTAAATTTCAGCTTGCTGGCTCTGTCCTGTTATTCCCATCTGTCAAGATCATTTTGAATCATGATTTTCTCATTTGCCATATTAGCTATCCCTCCCGCCTAGCTTTCTACCATCTGTAAATTTGATAAGCCTGACTTCTATATCTTTATCCAAGTCCCTAATAAAAATGTTGAGCAGCCCTGGGCCAATTTTGTAGACCATAGTGCTTTCCTTCACATTGGCATGAATTCACAGATCCACCCTTTCTGGACATGACATTTTAGCCAGCCGCAATTCCATCCCTTTGAAATGCAGTGCAGTTGTTAAGTTCCCAGGCTTTGATCTCAGAGTAGAGCCCAATTCAAGTCCTGGCTCCACTATGTCCTAGCTCTAGGACCCTGGGCAAGTTACTTGATGAATCTGTTTGGTTTCCATGTCTTTAAAATGGGGATAATTGTTTTTACTTTATAGAGATGGGGTGAGGATTAAATGAATTAGTACATATGAAACACTTAGCACAGTTCCTTCCTGACATATAGTAGGCCCTCAATAAATATTAACGGTTATTCCCATCAATTTTCTCAGATTTCTCCATCTTTCCCAATGCATATCATGAAACACTTTCTCAAATGCCTAGAAAAAACCAGCATAAGCTAACTTCATCATTCTACAGTTCTAGCAACTGTATCAAAAAAAAGAAATGAGGTTAGTTTAGTATGCGTAGTTTTTATTTATAATTTATAGCCTGCCTACTTTCAACAAGTGGTTGATGCTGCTTAAAATAAAAGACATATAGATTTATTTATAGGAATTCCAGGCTGGCTCTTAATGATCAACACTCCATTTTTAAGTGCTCACAAACACTGCTTGTTAACCCTTTCCTGAGTTTTTCTAGGGATTCGTATGAAACTGACTGGTCCGTATTTTCTTGACTCCCCCTTTTGCCACTTAGTGACAATCAATATTTGCCTATTTCCAAGCTTCTAGCACTTCTTCCATTCTCCATAATTCCTAAAAGATTGATGTTGATGTTTATATGATCACACCTGCAAGTTATTTCATTATCCTGGATATATTTCATAGGATTTGCAGAAGTAAACCCTTTTGAAGCAGCTGGTGCTTTCTTCCAACTTTCTTATTTATTTTGGGCTTCAGTTTCCTTAAAGCCATTGTTCTGTCCTTAAGAGTAGTGGTTTTAAATTGAGAGTATATCAGAATCTCCTAGAAGCAAGGTGGGGTGGAGATGGGAAGGGTCTTCAGAGCCTGTTAAAATGCTTGTTCCCAGCCTGCTCCCAGAGATTTGGGTTTAATAGATCTGAGATGGGGCCTGGGAATACACATTTTAGCAAAAACTCTAGGTGATTCTAATGCACCACTCTCTGAGAATCACCTTATACAGAGAAAAATGTTGGGAAATAATAATTCAGTAATTATGAGTTTTCCTTATAATCTGTTAGCATTAATCTCTCTCCCAAGCAATGGAACACATTCGTTTTTTCTCATCCAAATATAGCTTGTAAAAAGCCCTTTTGTTTAGCATTTTTCACAAACCTCAGATTATCCTGGACTTTATCCTTCCTGACACTACTTGTAAAGTTTGTGCTTTTTAAAAATAACTGTTCTTGGTGATGAGCCATGCCTGCCGTTCTGAGCATGCGTCCTGTAAAAAACCAAGCCCTTCCGGGCCCTCTTTGGCTCCTTCAGATGCCCAGGGGGCAGCACCCTGCCCTCGAGGTATTTAGCTAGGGCTTGTTGGTAATGAGATGAAGGTCCTCGATGACAGAGAGAAGTGTTGTATGGACTACACATGAGGATGCCTGTAAGAAAATCTGCCCAGAAACTGGTAATATGGAGTGCTGCCGTTTGGAAGTGGTCGAGGTGAGAAGGGGGTGGATTCCAGACGCAAGCTGAGGCGGTGCAGCATCCTGCGACTGCGGTTTCTCTTCCATCCCTTCCCTAATGCCCCACCCGACTCCTTCCTCTGTGCCACCTCTGGACCTCGAATACACGTCCCTTGCTGCACATTCCACACTGGATTGCAATAGTTTGTTTATACGCCCCCTGTTTATTCCAGCTCCCTAAAGGCAGCAACCTTTATTTAAAACAAAAACAATACAAAACAAACTACAAAAATTCCTGCACTTTACACACCACTTGGCATATCATAGGCACTCAATCACTGTTTGTGGAGCTAAACCAAGGATAACAAATAGTTGACATGCGTTGAACTCCTCCTGTATTCAGCACAGTCATTGCTAATGGGTTTTAGTGCTTTTCTTACTGTGGCTGGAAGCAACGCTAATCTCCTTCAAAATATGGCTTTCCATCAAATCAACCGGAGTTGGCTTGCAAAATGAAACGCATTTGCAGAATTCGAACAAAACAAAACTCCTTTTCTCCTACAGCTCTGTTGTTAACTCCATTTGTGGAATGAAGAAGAGGAAAAACTTACAAATATATAACTTGGCTTGGTAAATACTAAGGGGAAAATACAGGGAATTACCCTGGAAATATATGGCTGGTCTAGCTAGCATCTAGCAATAAGCAGGTGGCTGGGTTTTCCAGCCTTTGAGCCTCTAGAAAGATACTAAAACCCAGCACCACAGCTCGCGGGATCAGCTGAAATCTTTCAAATGTGATTCTCATACCACAGAAACAGGGCCCACGTTTCAGCTGGATCCAAAACGAATGTACAGTTTGAGAGTCCTGGCTTCTAACATGCAGCAGGAGATGAGGATGGAATTAATGCTTGAAGAGGGAAATAAAAACAGGGCAGTCTTGAAGCATTTTCTTTCCTCCCGCTCCCTTTACCCTACCCCCACACACCCTTTGAACCCTGATTATCCAGCACTTAATAATCTTGATGTTTCTATTTTGCTCTGATAGAATTCTCTTTGCTGTATTTACATAAACTGCTTGAAGTGGGGCTGCTTTGAAGTAAATCTGGACCCTCTCAAATGTGGCCATTCTGGTTGTTTTCTCTTCAGTCCATATTTTAGAACACAATGATATTGAGAAAAATACCCCTTCTTCTAACTCCCTAGATTGGAGGTGAAAGGATTTATAAGCACATTTGGGGCATCTATAGGCCCTGGATTTTCTGGAGTCAGTCTCAGAGAGAAATTGATTTTGTGAGGCTAAAATACAGAGATGCTTATTTATTGAACCCTGCTGTGAGTGAGTTTCTCCAAATCAGAAAAAATTTTACCATAAAAGAAACTTTAAATTTTGGTTCCTTATAAATATAGAAAATGTGTTAGAGGCATTACGTTCCTGTCTGCTTTCAGAAGCAGCCTGAGCAGCTTGATGCTTGCTGCCTCAGAATCAGCGCTAGAAACATAAATGTTGGTTCCCTCCGCGGTGGACTAGTGCAGGGAGCTGCCACGGCTGTTGCAGTATGTAGGAATAAATGTCTCCATTGTGCCTTTTCTTGAGCTTTTGGGTCAGATTTTTATAATTTGTCTACTCTCCTCTTGTGAAGCTGTCAGATGCCACTCCTGGCTTCCTACAACAAGCCATCTTTCAAAATGCACATCCAAGTCATTGTTTGTAATGGGTTATGTGCTAGAAAACAGGATAACCAAGTTGTTTTTGAATTGTGTTTAAAACAAGAGTTAACAGACTCTGAATGAAGTCTTAGGAACTTTAGACACCCATGCCAACTTTCAATTTATTGTTTCTAATGGGTTACAGGTAGAAAACCAGATAACCAAAGTTCTGTGAATTGTGACTAAAATAGTAGTAAACAGGCTCTGAATGAGGGACTTTCCAATGCATAAAGTACATATTAAATAAGGTTGTGAGCCTTGTGCCACCCAATTGCACTGTATAGAATCATTTTATACTTATTCCTGGATTCTTGGATAGTTGATTTTGTTGGAAAAGTAATTTCTGGATAAAGTATTGCAATTTTAAAATAATTTAGTAGTGGTTAGGAAACTGTTTCTTTTAAAAACATTTCTTAGAAAAGTTCAAGTATGTTCCTGAATATTTTTATGTGATTCAGTTTTTGTAGTCCATTTAAGGGAACCTTGCAATGCTTCCTTTCCTGAAGTACAGAACACTTTTAAAAAACATATACCTGCCTCTCCATGTGTTAACCTGCTTAAAGAAGGACATATAGTTCTGTAGTTTCCAAATACACAGTTCAGCAAAGCCTAGGAAGATCAGGAAAGGACTTCCGTTTACCAGGAATAAGACAAGATAGGGTATTCAGACCAACCTTCCACTGAAAACAACTTAAAATGCTGACCAAGAAATATATATATTTTTAGCATCTTAAAAGTATCAAAGACCTGGCAAGATAATTAGGAGCTAAAGTCCAAAATCAATGGGAAAACCAGGGCTTTAAAAGTTGTAGAGCCCTAAAGCTGTTTTTGCACCAAGGGTATTTGCCAATTTGGGCAAGCTTGAACTTTGGTTCTGAGGGCCTCTCAGGACAAGTCAGTCTGAATAAAAGCCAAGGGCCTGCTCCTCCACTCACTAATCTGGGTCAAACCCTCAGGACAAAGATGAAACAAAAATAAATGTGCCTCCACACTCAGCCCTAAAGGATTACAAGAAAAATTGTTCTTATCATGAGCAGAGAATGGCAGATGATAATGTTTGGGAACAGTCCTAAGAAGTTATAAGTGTAAGCTGGTACTTGCACAGGTTTTCAGCCCAATTCCACATCACTTTGGTAGTCAAAAACAAAACAAAAACAAAACCCTAAACAAAACAAACAATAAAAACTACAAAAGAAACATAAAAACCATAAAAACCTCTCAAATTGTGAATTTAATTTAAAGTGCTCCTGGGTGCCTGATAAGGCAAATGAAAATCTTTCTGGAGGAAATAAAGTTCATCCTAGCCTTCAAAGAAGCTCCCCAAATAAATTTTCAAGGATAATGAGCAGCACACAGTCAACAATAACCAAGCATGCAAGGAAAGAAGCCATCAAGAGTGAGAACTAAAAGCAAGAGACCTGCAAAGACTTCTAATATGAAATTATCAAGACATAGTTTATAAAAACAACTATGCTTACTAAATTTAAAGAAAAAATTACAAAATAGCTGTATGGAAGAGGAAATGATAAAAAATGACCCAGCAGATCTGAAAAAAAAAAAAAAAAAAAAAGAGCCAAATAGAACTTCTCAAAATGAAAATGCAATAACCAAAATTAAAACTCAATAGAAGGAGTGGAGGTGGCTCAAGCAATTGGCACCTCCCTACCACATGGGAGGTCCTGAGCTCAGTTCCCAGTGCCTCCTAGAAAGAAGACGAGCACACAACAAATGGACACAGATCGCAGACAGCGAGCACAAACAAGCGGGGGAGAAATAAATAAAGCAAATCTTTAAAAAAACAATCAACAAACAAACAAAATCCTTAATAGACATGTTTGAATAGCAGCTTAGATACAACTGAAGAGAGTATTAGAGCACTAAACTATAGATCAGAAGAAACTATCCAGCATACAGTATGGAGAGATAACAATATAGAAAATATGAAAGCGAGATTAAGAGACATGAAGAAGAGTGAAAAGGTCTAACATTCATTTAATCAGACTCCCAGAAGTACAGGAGAGAGGTACTTGGAGAAAGATAATATTTGAAGAGATGATGCCTGAGAGTTTTTTAGAACTGATCAAAGACATCAATCCACAGATTCAAGAGTGACAAGCAAGAAAAATAAAAAGGAATCTATTGTAATTTTTTTTAAATTAGAGAAGTTGTAGGTTTACATCAGTCATGTAAATATAACATCCATATATACTTCTTTATTGTTGACACTTTTCTTTGGTGTGTTACCATTGTTTCTATTGATGAAAGAATATTAAAATATTACTCAACTGCAAAAAAAAAAAAAAAAAAA
>JAQZBX010011168.1:0-12832 GCA_029593785.1 Cabassous unicinctus | reverse complement strand
AAGATCTGAGATGGAAGAAGGAGTAAAGAGCAGAGACAGTGGTAAGTATGTGGATACATCTAAATGAACATCAACTGTATAAAACAATAATTATAATGTCCTTAAGAGCAAAAAACAAACAATGAAAATGAGATAGAATTAAAATACTTCACACTATAATATGTGAGGAAGGGTAAATTGAATTAAAATGTGCTAAGGTCTTTGAATTATGTGGAGAAGGGTAAAAGCATTGATTAATTTCAGATTTTAATTCAGTTAAGGATGTATAGAGAGTGTATAACTTCCAAATTAGTGGAAGGAAAAACATGTAATGATAAACATTTTTTTTGAACAATCTAAGAAGTCAAGTTAAGAGGAAAAGGCAACATGCAATAGATGGGATAAATATAAGGGACAAATGAAATGGTGACTTTAAACCTTAATATATAAATAATTATATTAAATGTAAATGGGTTACATGAGGAAAGGAATGCATGCAATATGATTCCATATTTATGAAATTCAATAACAGGAAAAACTGAAATAAATTATTTAGGGGTTATGGTAGCCTGAATAATGACACCCCAAAGATTTCCACATTCTAACCCCCAGAACTTGTAATTATGTCACCTTACATGGCAAAAGGAAATTTACAAGTGTGATTACATTAAGAATTCTGAGATGAAGAGATTATCCTGGATTATCCCAGTGAGCCCAATGTGAAGCCCATGGGTCCTTCTAAGAGGGAGACAGGAGGGTCAGAGTCATAGAGAGAAGACAGAAGCAGAGGTCAAACAGGAGAGAAGGTGCTATATTGCCGGTTTTGAAGATTCAGGAAGGGGCCACAAGCCAAAGAATGTGGGTAGCCTGTAGAAGCTGACAAAGGCAAGGAAATAGATTATCCCCGAGAGCAGGGCTTCTTAACCTTCTTTGTTAACCTTTTTTCACCTGACTCCTTTGCCAGTCAGGTGAAACCCACGGACCCCTTTCTAAGCCCACACTATACTGTGTATTATTTACTAAATACATCACACCCGCACCAACACGTCCCCGCAAGAATAATGCTTTTTTTTTTTTTTAATTTCAATTCAAGCTCACGCATCCCTTGTTAAGAACCTCTGCCCTAGAGCCTCCAGAAGGAATGCAGCCCTGCACATCTATTTTAGACTTCTGATCTCCAGAACTGTAAAATTTGTGTTGTCTTAAGCCACTAAATTTTTGACAATGTGTTACTGCAGCAAAAAGAAACTATATAGAGAGATATATAGATATATGGTAAAACAATAAATAAAAGCAAGGAAATGATTATCACTGAAGTCAGAATAGGATGCTGGTTCCTCTATATGATCAGGAAAAGAAAGAACGAAGTCAGGGTTCTGGGGCCCTGACAACATTCTGTTTCTTGACATGGATGGAAGTTACCCAGGTTATAATGTTTCTTAAAACATACATATATGTTTTATGCACTTTTCTGTATACAGCTAATATTTCACAATAGTAAAAAATGTAAAAGGTAAAAAATAGACCTCAAAGCCTGGAATTTAGATAGGATCCACAGAGTAATTAGTAGTGAAATTCTAATAATTGAGAAGCATATCCCCACTCCTTATAGTGTCCTCTTAATGCCTTCTGACATTTGACCTCTCCTCTGCTCATTAATATACCACCGTGGTTGGGAACGGAAAGAATTTCTAGTAACAAAAGCCACACATGGGCTCTGTTGCTTATTAACTGTGTGAACTTGGGCAAGTTACTTAAACTCTTAGTTTCTTTATAAAATGACAATAATTGTATCTTCCTCCATAAGGTTGTTGTAAGAAATAAATGAGATAAAGCTCTTAGCACAATGCCTATCTAGAAATTTCACCTATTTTAAATTTCATTTATCCAACCCCCTCCCCCAAATGTTTATGGAGCACGGGCTCTATACCAGGCCTTTTGCTAGGCCCAAGGGATACAAAGCCAGTTAAGGAATTGCCCTATATTCAAAGGGTTCATAGTTTAGCAGAGGAAGCATATACGAAAGCACATAATTGTAATGCAAAGGCTGCTACAATTAAGGTGTACACAACGAGCTAGGGCATTCTGGAAGGAGTCATTAACTCTGCTTAGGGTGGAGTAAGGCGGGAGAAGAGTCAGAGAAGCCTGTTCAGAGGTGACACTGAACAAGGTCCTGACGGATGAGTAGGAATTCATCACGTGGAGACTGGAAGCGAGGATATTGCTTAAAGGGATTAGCACAGACCAGTGATCAGACAGGCAAGCCTGGATTGGGAGAATGGTGAGTTATTGTGTGTTGAAGTATTAGGAAGGAGAAGAAATTGGTGTAGGCAGCTGAGGTCAGAAATCAAAAGGTTATGTTCACCACATGAAAGAGCTTGGACCTTCTTCTGTAGGCAGGGGAGGGCTATTGTAAGCAGAAGCTAGGGTGATCATTCTGGCTGTGTGCAGATGGATGGGAAAGATTCTGAAGACGACTACCTAGCAGTTCAGGCGAGAGGGCTTGAACTAAGGCAGTTGCCATGAATGGATAGAGGGAAAATAGATTCAAGAGACATTTAGGAAGTAGAATTGAGTGGAACCCATTGATTCAGGGTGAAAATGATTCCCATACTTCTAACTTGTGCTAATAATGATTGTGTTTAATAATACCATTAAACAGATGTCAAGTTTAAAACACTTTTGTATTTAAATTGGTGTGCTCATTTCAACATTCTTTATTAATAAAATGTATTTCAGTGTCAAAATAATAATAATAATAATAACCATTAACCAAGTTTGGGGAAACCAATAAAGCACTTTGTGGAGTGAAGGTAGTAGGAATTTTATTTTGGATTTACTGAGACATCCAGGTGGATTTACTTGGGACATCCAGGTGGAGGTGGAGGTTTCTGGTAAGGAGTTGGAAATCAGAAGAGAAATGGAATCTGGACATGGAGATTTGGAAACCATAAAATATAAAAGAAGTTGAAGCCAGAAGAATGTGTGGCATGGCCCAAGCATAACAATTTGTTTGTTGAATCTACCTGAAAAAGGGGAGGGGGGGTAGTATGCTCACCTAAGTACTGTGGGTGGTCTCATTACTCATTATTTTTACCCTTTTCTTTAGCATATATTTGGACCCAGATTAAGAAGCTTTCCACAAAATAGCTTCCTTTATACGAGATAAAGATTTAGCGTAGCTACTAATTACTTGAGTCCATGTTGCAGCTAAAATTTAGAATATTAGATTTTACCATAGTCAGTCAGGAACAAGAGATATACAGAAAACAATTCAATTAGAGGATTCTGACAGGCAGATCTTGTACCTGGATAACAATTAAAGAAAAAGTTTTGCACAAAGTATTTACGGTAATAGCAAGAATTCTGCGGATGTCAAGATTTGTACTCTTTTCTGATGGACATGTAGGAAGCAACTTATTAAAATTTTCAGCATAAATTTTAAAAATCCCTGCTTTAAAAAAATAGCATCTAATATTGTAACTTTCAATAACATACCTCGAAGTTGCAGACCTTTTGATGGTAGAATCATAGAATTCTTAGGCCTGGGAGGGAGCTGAGAGGTCATTTAGTTCCATCCTTTAAGTTTTCAAATGGAGACACAGAGACGAAAGAGAACAGATGGTGCCATGCCATGGTCACTTGGCCTGGGTTAAGTGACCAGGTCTCCTGATCCCTGGATCATTCTTTTCCCTTCACACCATCCTTCCTCTCATTGGAATCCAATTTTCAGGATGAAAAAAAATCTAAAGTTTCAGGATGAAAACTAAAATTCAGTTGTCCAAATGAAGGGTTTTTAATTTATTTGTGAATTTAATTCATATCTGTGTCACTTGGAGTTAGATAAGAACAAGAAACTAAGTGTGATTAAGAGTCTTCCTTTGCCTCCTTCTGTCCCAGGCTTCTTGGCAGAATGCATTAGTAGAGTCCCACAAGGACAGACCTGGAGGATAGGACAATGACGAGAGCCTGAGCTCAAGTAGGGTTGCCGGATTAGGAAAATAAAACTAGAGGATGCCCACTGAAATTTGCATTTCAGACAAACAATGGATAATTTCTTAGCGTAAGTATTTCCCATGCACTATTTGGGACATACGTAAACAAAAAACTTATTTGATATTTATTTGAAATTTGAATTTAAGTGGGAGTCCTGTATTTTATTTGGCAACCCTAATCTTGGGGTGAAGGACACAGACTTTTTTTATTTTTTATTTTTTTAAGGAACTGTGGGCCAGAGATTGAACCCAGGACCTCATATGTGGGAAGCCAGCGATCAACCACTGAGCCACATTGGCTTCCCTGAGTTGGCTTTTTCATTTGTTTTGCTTGTTGTTTGTTTTTGTTTTTTTCAGGAAGCACTGGAACCGAACCCCGGACCTCCCGTGTGGGAGGCAGGTGCTCAACTGCTCGAGCCACATCCACTCCCAGGACATAGACTTTTAAGCATTTACAGATTATTGAGACAGACTGAGTTACCCCCACTAGAGGTAGCTGATGTTTTACAAAATTGAAAATTTCAAATCATCCTAGGATCTCTCTGTGCAAAAGTGAAGGAGGTTTCATGCTGTGCCCTTCCTATCCCTCCTCCCAGTGTAGTATAATGTGACACTGATCTCTCACAAGATTAGCAAGGAATGTGATGGGGGGGTGGTCAAGCAGCCTGCCCTATTGACCAAGGATAGAAGCAGGAGTGTCTCAGGCTCTGTGTGTTCTAAAGTAGCTGTATCTTCTCCTTTGTCTTTAACAGCGCAGGCCGATTTTGCAGGCACAGGATCAGAATTCATTACATAATCACTGATTACAAAACCAAAGCTTGACTGTGGAACAATACAATGTTCCATCAGAGAAAACCGTAAAAAAGAAGGCATTTTGCGTGACAGCATCTCACCCTGGCACTTCAGGCCAGGATCCTTCATTTAGCAAGATACTGAGCACTAAAGTCTAGCCATGCCGCGGGGTGGGGGTGGGGGGTGGGGGGGTGAGCCTTATCAGAAAAGCAGGTGATAAGGGTGATGAAATGCCAGCCCTGTCTCAGCATGTTAGCAGAGTTTGGCCACCTGCTCAGCAGTAGTAAGCTGTCATGACAACACTGTCAGAGTGATTTTCAAGATCGGCCACAGTGGCCACCTAGCAATGTCAAGCTATGCGCCTAGGTATGCACTTACCTTCCCAGGTGGCTCGAACGTTCCAGGTTGGAATTGGTGGGAGTGATGGCAGCTGTGGTGGTGGGGGTGGAGGGAGGGTTAGAAGTGATTGGGCAAATCTGGGGAAAAACACATTTAATTAATCACTAGAATTGGGGTACAGTTACAAGCACATTTGTAAGATCACACCTTCAGCCATGGCCCAAGCTCCTTTTAGCAGCACTGAGAATCATATATCATATCAGTTTTTACTGTTTATTCTAAACAGAAATGCTTTTATATGACACTTGAGTTTAATATGTTTGAAAATTCATCTCTTAGTCTTAACCTTTCACCGGATAAAAAATAAATATAGAAACCAGACCATAGGAGGGTTAAGAATGTGGTTAATTGTAGGAACTCATAGGTGGCTGCCATGGCCAACAATTACATCGAACAAATATATTTACATACGTTAATACATAGTAGTCAGTTCCATTTTCTAAAACTTTTAGAAAGGAGGAAGTTAATGGTATCTGAGTGTCCACTAGGTGCTGGGGGCTTTATAGGCACATTTCTTTTTCATCATCTCAGCTAATTCTTACAGCCTCCCTGCAAATGAGTTCTATTAGTGCTCTAAGGAGCTAACCCTGTACCAAGCATCGCATGCTGTGTCTGTCTGGATTTACGGATGAAACTGGTGGGATTGCCCTACTGACATGATAAGGTATGGCCACGCCCTGGGGGTAGCAGTCAGGGCCCTTAGACACATCCTGGGAGGGAGTGTGATGATACCGTGGCAGGTGTTTCTAAGTACATCAGCCTCTGAGGAGGGAAGAAATGGGCTTGGGTGAGCAAGCAGAGCTGGCTGGTGACATTCTGGGGAGAAAGCCAATTTGCCCAAAACAGCATTTAAAGGTCCGGGCACCAAAATGATTATGGTGTCTCACCCTCCCTCTCCCTACCCCCAATATGGAATTCACAATAAAAACCATATTAAGGGGAGCAGATGTAGTTCAAGTGGTTGAGCACCTGCTTCCCATGTACAAAGTCCTGGGTTCAATCTCGGGTACCTCCTAAAAACAAACAAGCAAACAAACAAACAAACAAATGAAAAAACCAATGCTTGGGAAGTGGATGTGGCTCAAGTGATTGGGCTCCCGTCTACCATATAGGAGGTCCAGGGTTCGATTCCCGGGGCCTCCTGGTGAAAAGTAAGCTGGCCCACGCAGCGAGCTGACACACGCGGAATGCTGGCCTGTGCAGGAGTGCTGGCCTGCACAGGAGTGCTGGCTCGTGCGGAGTTCTTGGTGCAGCAAGATGACGCAACAAAAAGAGACACAGAAGAGATGCGGCCAACCAGGGAGCTGAGGTGGCGTAAGAGATTCAGCGCCTCTCTCCACTCCAGAAGGTCCCAGGATTGGTTCCTGGTGCTGTCTAAAGAGAAGATAAGCACACACAGAAGAACACACAGAGAGCAGACAGCGAGCGCAAAACAATGAGGGGGAAGGGGGAGGAATAAATAAATAAATCTTTAGAAAAAAACAAAAAAACAATGCTCATGGGGGAGCAGCTATAGCTCAGTGGTTGAGCGCCTGCTTCCCATGTACAAATCCTGGATTCGATCTCCAGTACCTCCTAAAAAAATACACACACACACACACACACACACACAAACCCAACAAACAAACCATATTAAGCCATTCAGCTGATGAAACCCAACATCAGTCCCATTACTTTGATGCTTTTTTTTAAGAAAACAAACTTTGTATTTTGACATTAATTTTAGGCTTTCAGGAAAGTTTCAGAGCTCCCCTATATGCTTCACTCAGCTTTCCCTAATGTTAACATCTTGCATAACCATAGTACAAAATTCAGAAATTCACATCAGTACCATACTATCAACTAAACTCTGGAATTTGTTCGAATTTTACCAGTTTTCCCACTAATGTCCCTTTTCTGTTCCTGTATGCAATTCAGGACCCCACATTGCATTTAGTCATCATGTCCCTTTAGTCTCCAATCTGTGACTGTTGCTCAGTCTTCCCTTGTCCTCCATGACTCTGACACTTTTGAAGAATACTGGTCAGGTATTTTGTAGAATGTCCCTCACTTTGGGTTTGTCCATTGCTTTCTCATGATTAAGTTGAAGTTATGCATTTTTTGCAAGAATACCATTCTCAGTGCAAAATATCAGTAAGTGGTGTCAACATGTCTTTGCACTGGTCAACCTTTATCACCTGGTTAAGGTGTCTGTCGAGTTTCTTGACCATAAATTTACTATTTTTCTCTTTGTAATTAATAAATATGATGGGGAAGTATATCAAGACCATACAAATATTCTGTTTCTCCTTAAACTTCTCCAGCTAAATTTAGCATCCATCACTGAATCTTGCCTGCAGCAATTATTACTGTGGTGTTCTAATGGTGATTTTCTCTTTTATTCATTCTTGCTACATATATTCATCAGAATTCTTCCGTAAGGAAGAGCTGTCCCCTCTACCACATCTATTTTTTCAATTATTTATTTACAGCAGTACGGACTCATGAGTATTTATTTTACACTTTGATGCTTTAAAAAATTAATCAAAGCTCAAATTAGTTCTAAAAAAATCCCCTTGTTCATTCTCCGTTCCCTTTTCGGTCACCCCAGCTTTGCAGTGCTCTGACCACGTGGCCAGTCTGCCTGTTGAGCCACCTGCTCTGAAGAGATGGGAGTAAGTTCATGGAAAGCTGCGCATCCCAGAGGTGGCCTGGGAAGCCTCGCCATGCTGGGGTGGGGGTGGGCACCGTGAGGTGTGCTCTCCCTCACCTGGACTGAGGGCTGAACCCCAGGGGCCCACCTCCAGCCAAAAGGAGCTGAAAAGAGGGAAGGAGTGAGTTTAGGAAAGCCAGAAACTGGGAGGTAACAATGTATTTCAGCTGGTGCTTGTCAAGTCCCGTGGCTCAGGCCTGAAGAAAATGGGGTTATGTAGCTTGAAGTCTCCACCTGTAGCAAACAAGGCCACTGGCTGTGGTCATCTCACGGCTACCCTCTCTAATGAATATCCTGTTTACTTTTTGTTTTAGTGCTGATGTGGGCATATGAGGACAAGGTGGCTATGTAGGTAAAAGTTCTTGATGAAAGGATTCGCTTTGAATGACAGAATAGCAACCCCTTCTCCTCCCAAGTACACTTGAAAATTATTCCTTTTACAAGGGTTAAAGTCAAACAGGGACTTGGTGACCCAGCCAAAAACTGGATTCAGAATGTGAATGAGCCTTATTGACTATCTACGCCACTGCAAATTACCTTCTAATTCCCCAAGCTAACATTATGTGTGCCTGTCCTATTGAATCAGAGGTGGATACTTTAGAGGGGCAGGAAGAACTCGTGCTCAGCTCCCGTCAGTGTAGGCTGATAACCCTTCACAGACTACAGTCAGGGAGCAGGCAGATGTGCTCCTTCAGAATTTTCATATTTGAAATAGAAATCGTGCGTATTCTGTATTTTTCATAACACCCCCAGCAGGGTCTGGGGTAGTACCTATAGTTAAACAGATTAATATTTCTGCAGCAGAGCATATGGATTATCATGCTTAATGATATAAATAAAAACTGTATAAAGTCTCACATCAGTTCAGGTTAGGTTTTATCATTAAATGAATTTCCTGCAATTAAAAAACATCTGTTTTTTAGAGCCCTGTGGGTTTCAGAATGGATGATAAGGGATTATGGATCTGGAATAATATCATTCCCATTGTACAGATGAGAAAACGGAGGCACAGAGAAATTAAGGGGCCTTTTCAAGGTCATATTCTAAGTGGTGGAGTCAGGATTTGGACCCAGGTCTGATTGTGTTCGTACCACTACACATTTTAACCACTGCTTTATCCAAAGCTTCACATGGCAGGAGATAAAAGTACTCAGACCCAATCTGCTCCGCCACTACATGAGAACCCACTTATTGCTGGCATTCGAATACATTGTCACTGGGAAATACTACTAGATTGTCTTATAAAATAACAGTCTAGAGAACATTTCCACATCTGAACACCTTTGCAAAGAGGTTAACGATGCAAAACAACACAGCAGTCAGGTTTGGGGAGGGGAGGATGGGTGTGTGATTTTCCTGTTCTAGGTAAGAAAATACTTTGTCCTTTTCTGTCCTTTTTTTCCCACTCCATGCCTCTCTTTGGTTCCTCTTCTGCTCCGCTTAATGGACTAAAGGCTTCTGATTTCTCCTCTGACAGGCCCCAGCAGCTGCTGGCATTTCCCCGCTGTTCTTTCTTTTTGGCCTCTTCCTCTTCCCTTAGGTAGGGCCTCTACCATTTCAGCGGCTCCATTGTTCAGAGTTTCTCACCAGCCCTCCCTTCATCCATTGATTCCAATATGTGAACCCAGTCACAACAGCCCCCTGCTGACTGGGCAGCAGGGAAAGAGAATAATTTCACATGGCCGCCCTCAGCCGCATTCTAGAACTTTGAAGTTTCTCATCCAATTGAGGTAAAAGAGGCTGTTTCAGGGCGAGCGAGGGGACAGAAATGAGGTGTGTGTGTGTATTGTTGCTGGTTTGACAAGTCTGTTGGCTTCTCCAAGTCACCAAGAATGTGAACACCTGGCCAGCTCCTCAGCAGGGACTCAGACTCCAGGGCACAGGGGAGACAAGCAGAAAGACTGACTTTTTGGCCCTTGAATCTCTGTGTTCCAGTTGGTCTGGACCCTGACTGAATCACTGTTACTGGCTCCCCACTCTGGATGATGAGTTCTGAGATCGTGATAAATTGACATGCACTTAGTTGTCTCTGTCTTTATTATTATTATTATTATTTTCAACTAAAAGCATTGTCCCTCTTAAGGCAATTTTGAAAAGTAGCCAAACCTTGCTGGGGCAGAGGAATTGCTGGTATTTGTTCAGGTTATTTGGTGAAGTCTGTGGAAAGAAAAACTGAAAAGAAAGTGGATATTTCCTCCTTAAAAATTTTGTTTTTCCACAGTGATAGCTCTCCTTGTGAGATCCTGTTTTCCCCCTGATGACCTTATGAAAAATATTCTTTTGCTTTTCGAGTTATGAGAAAACAAACCATGGAAAGTAATGGAAATTCTATTGATTTCCATTAAGGGCTGATGAATATTTGGGTCAAATCTCTTAATTACAGAGATTAAAGGAGAATAATATATTTTAATTCAAGTTCTTTTTTCTTCACAAGAACAGGTCTCAGTGAAAACAAGTATTTCTTAACCCAATAAAGAAATCTGCAACAACAATCTATTCTATGAGCTAATTTACTTAGTGTTTGTTTAAATTACATATAGTGTGGGCTGTCTTGCCTCTGTCATTTTTCCAACTCATGCCAGTGAAATCCCAGACAGAACTGTCATGTGCACGATTTCTTCTGACAGTGAAGCATTCCCTCATTGCATCTTTGTTCTTGTTTTGAGGTAACTACACATTCCCAGACTCACCATTTCTCCTCAGAGCCTCTCTACTGTCACCTCATTCCATTTCATGTTTTCTGTCCTCAGCATTGCAGACCAGGTGACTCATGGTTTGTTCTCAGCTTCTCTTTTCTTACTCTACACACTGTCCCTCTGTGATTGATCTACTGCTGTGGCTTGGACACCCGCCATTGTGCTGGAGACCCCAATGTCTATCCAGGCCTGCTGAGCTCCAGAGCTAAAAACTCAACTGCCTGCTCCTGGACTTCTCTGTTGGAATATTCCACAGGCATCTCAAACTCAACATGTCCCAAAGTGCACTTGTTATCCATTTGCCCTACTCCCCACCAAAACTCCCACACCTTAAAGGCCTCTCTCCCAAACCTATTCTTTCTCCTTAATCCTCAAACTCAACCATGTACCCATCCCCAAGCCAGAGTCTTCAGCAGTCTTCCTCCATAACTCCTTCTTCATCCCTCAGATCCAGTCAGGCATGCTGCTCTGTCAACTCTGCTTCCCAAAAGGCTTCAGAATCCATTCCCTCTTCTCCATCCCACTGCCACTGCCTCAGGGTATGTCTTCCTCATCTCTTACCTAGACCACATGGCTTCCTGGAACTAGTTCTTCCCATCCTGGGTTATCTTCTGTCCTGGTTTGAGTCTTTTGTGGACCCTAGAAAATTAAGTTAAGCTAATCCATTTCTGGGTGTGTGAACCTATTGTATGTGGGAACTTTTGGTTAGAGTCAGTCAAGGGACCCTTTGATTAGATAACTTTTGATTAGATGGCTTCGGTTAAGGGCCTTTGCTTAGATTCCAGGACCCAGGGTGGGTCCTAATCCTTTTACTGGAGTCTTATATAAATGTAACACAGAGAAAGAGAGCTGCCATTTTACCCTGCCATGGGAGAGGGGACTCCAGGATCGCCTACAGCTACAGAAAGACAGAGAAAATCGTGAGAGTTTGAGAGGGAGGCCAGAGGCTGAAATCAGAGAAGCAGCTTGAAGCTGAAAGAGGCCCAGAGGAGAGGGCAAGGACCATCAAGCTGCCATTATGCCATAGCTGAGCTCCGAGAGAAAGCATCTGTAGATGACCTGCCTTGTGCCTGATTGCCCTCAGCTGCAGTTCAGTGAGGCAGCATCTCTGATGATGCCTTGATTTGGACATTTTCACAGCCTCAGAACTGTAAACTTTTACCCTAATAAATTCCTATTATAAAAGCCAACCCATTTCTTGTATATTGCATTGGCAGCCTTTAGCAAATGAAAACATCCTCCCTCCCTCCATCCTAACCCTCACCCCAAATCAGCCATCATAATGTCTGGCCCTCTTGTCCGCCTCGCCTGCCTTTTCTCTTGCCATTTCCTGCCTTGTGCCCCATGTTTAAATAATACTTGACACTTCTTACAGATCCTTGAACATAGCATGTGGCTTCACACCTCTGGGATGCTGTACATGAAGTTCCCTCTACCCAGAATGTTCTTTCCCCTCTTTTGCCCCCCCCAAACAAAACAAAACAAAACAAAACAAATAAACAAAACCATATGGCCATTCATTTAATAGACATTTAGCAATAATAATCAAGTAGTATTTACCATAAGACTGCTGGCAGTAGGGACACAAAAATGAGAAGGCATGGTCATTTTCCTACCTGTCCAATTGAAACATCATATCTTGAAGTTTCCCTTTAAATACATTCTCCCTTCCTCTACCACTTATGCATAATAGATCATTTGTGCCTTCTACCTTTGCATACTTATTTCATTACACTAATGTAACATAACTTTAGTTTTGTTTGGTTATCTGCTTATGACAACTGCGATAGATCTCCATAATTTGGGGGAAGGAAGAGTGTCATTTAAGGAATATATGGGGGAAGTGGATGTGGCTCAAGCAATTGGGCTCCCGTCTACCATATGGGAGGTTCAGGGTTCGATACGCGGGGCCTCCTGGTGAAAAAACAATCTGGCTCACACAGTGAGCTGGCCTGAGTGGCGAGCTGGCCCACACGGAGTGCTGGCCTGCGCAGGAGTGCTAGCCTGTTGCTGGCCCGTGCGGAGAGCTGGTCCATGCGGAGTGCTGGCTTACGCAGGAGTGCTAGCCTGTTCTGGCCCGTGCGGAGAGCGGGCGCAGCAAGATGATGTGACAAAAAGAGACACAGAAGAGAGACAACGAGAGATGCAGCAGACTAAGCTGCTGAGGTGGCTCAAGAGATTGAGCAGCCTCTCTCCACTCTGGAAGGTTCCAGGATTGGTTCCCAGTGCCGCCTGGGGAGAAGACAAGCAGACACGGAAGAACACCCAGCGAATGGACA